>VXAU01002818.1:128817-423657 GCA_013399695.1 Formicarius rufipectus
CCCCTGAGCGGCAAGGAGGAGGAGGAGGGGGGGGGGGGGGGGGGGGGGAACCACACTAGATGAAAAGTGGATTCTAATACTACAGAAGCAGTATGAATTAGAGAAATATATATATATACAGAGAAGAAAAAAAGGAACTTAATATATGCACACACACAAACAATAAAGAACAAGTAAACAAAGTCTACTTCCCAGAGAGATATGCAGCTCTCCCCGAAGAGACAGCAGGTCCACAACCAATGCCCTTCACTGTCAGAAAAAGACTGACCCAAAACTTCCGTCTACCCCTTCTTATATCTAAGCTGACGTAAAATAGGATGAAATATTTCACTTGGATACAGCAAACCATGTGATCTGTCTCCCAGGAAGGCCTAAAGTCAAACCACCACAAAGACATCAGAAAGGGATTGTGGAGGCTTCTCTTCTGGTCCTATTGTGTCAACTCCAAATAAAACCAAAGGTCCAGAGCTGATTTACCAAAGTAGCAGTAGGTGGGGCTCAAAAGCACCACGTAAAGTCATTGCCACGGACCTCAGTGGGCTTCCAGCAGGACACTGGAAAACCTCAGCTCAGTACACAGGGAAGGAAAGATCCTTAAGTCTCGACACAGAGATCAGGAGGAAAAGCCACAGACCCCAGCAGTAACAGTAAACCAAGCAGCCTCACTGCATCGAGGTCCTTTTTAAATAATCTATCACTGCTTTTCCTGTGCATGGAAAACACTGGGGCTGGCATTCTCTAACTGCCAACATTTTGTCCTAGTAAATGCTTTTAAAATATGCCCTAACTTTAAAAAAAATAGGTCAGGAACGTTTTAAAAAAGATACAGTATGTGGATCAATTTGTACTTGTCACATTAACTGATGCAAATTACAGACCCATGGTTTTGTAAGAGAAAAATTACCACCCCTCCTGGAACACATTTCATCTTCAGGTTTCAGAGAGTTCTAAGGAAGTGGGTAAATGGGCACGGCAGCTCCACAAAGGGAAAGTGCTGCAGAGGTGCTGGAGCCAGCAGGGATGGTGCTGGTGCCATGGGCTGGCACAGGGCTGCCAGGAGCTGCCCAGCCTGCCCTGCCCCTCCAGCAAACAGGCATCTGAGCCTGCACCCACCCAGCAGGTGCCTGTCCCTGCCCAGCCCAGGGCACTTCCCACCGAGCTGGAGAGGAACTCTTCCCAAGGGCATGTATTGGTACAACAGGGGGAGTGGTCTTAGGCTGAGGAAGGACAGACTGAGATGAGATACTGTGAAGAAATTCCTCCCTGTGTGGATTGCTCAGAGAAGCTGTGGCTGCTCCATCCCTGGGAGTGTCCAATGTCAGGCTGGATGGGGCTTGGAGCAACCTGGGCTAGTCAAAGGTGTCCCTGCCCATGGCAGGGGGTGGAATGGGATGGTCTTGAATATCCTTCCAACCCCAAACCCTTCCATGAGTCCATGATTCTACAAACTGAGAACTGCTGTGATTTCTCTAAGGCTCCACAGCAGGGCAGTAATTCAGGTCTTTTGTAAAATGCCAAGAGGAAAGCAACAAGACTCAGCGAGCTAGAAAGTAAGAGATAGAAGAAAAGACTGAAGATTATGGGATTTTTTTTAAATTTAAAATGTTGAGGACCCTCCACGATATCAATTTTCAATTATGCAAAAGATTGCTGGCAAGAGAAACAGGCAAAACTGCTCTTCACAAAACAGGACAAGGAGGGTTAAACAACAGAAAGGGAAATTTAATTTAGACATGAGGGAAATCTATCTGTCAAGGTAGTTCAGCGTGGAAATCAATTGCCAAGGGAGAGTGAAGTCTCAGACACAGGAGGTTTTAAGACCAGGCCATCTAATTAACTGGTAGGCATGGCTTAGGTCTAATTGCTCCTGCTCGGGCAGGGGGCTGAGCTGCCTGACCTTCCCAGGCACCATCCACTTTGCCTGTGTTGATCAGAGGATCTCCAGTGCATCAGAATTATCTACATCCCTCATCAACTACATATAGGTAGAACATAAGAAACCCATACAGACCTAAAAGTTAATTACAGATGTTTCAGACATCTAATGCTCTATTGCTGCTACCCTAGTAAGTATAGAATTACACTCAATGCTACCTCAGGAGTAATACTGTGCTGCCAACATTCTGTGCCTATGGACATGTGAGCTCACATTGCACTGCATGGCACATACTCATTTTTAATATTCCATACAATTACCATATCCAAGTTTTTTTATACACAGTCTGTCACAGCCATATTTTGGTGGAAACTCCAGCAGGACCTGAGTGTTGAACATGCACACTATTATCCATACATGCACAGACAACTGCACAGAGGGGAAAAAAAGATGTTGGAAGACAGTCCTCTGTGACATTCCTTCTGCTAATCACACATGAAAACCACCCAGCAATGCTGTGGTATATCAGACAGACAAGTCCTGACCTGGCACTCCTGGAGAGCTTCAGCTTTGTTTCCCAGTGGCAGATTGAAAGGATTATTGTTGCAGGATACTTCTTCCACTGTTGCAGTGTTCTACAGAAATGACAAATTCAAATTCAGGCAATTGAGGCTAATTTGACATGTTCCTTTTCTCTGTTCCATCTGTAATTAGCATCATTGTCATGCTGCTACATTCCACTGTTCTTTCTGTCCTTTTTGTTTTTATTATTTTTCTTAGAGAAAACTGTTCAAATTTCTATTTCATTCATTCCTCAAAGCTAAATGGTTAGGAGGCAAAAAGAAATTAGGTCCTTTACTTTAGGAAACCCCATTCTCTTTGTTAATTGGAACTGCAAAGGAAAAACAATTTCCTGAAACTAGATTTTAAGAACTGATAAAATTAAAACCTGTAAAACATGTCATTCTTTCTATGAGAAACAAGAAAACATTTCTAAGAATTCTGAAGAGAATTCTGTGATAAATTCAATAACCAGAGGGGCCTGTGTAAGTTTGACTCAAAACAGTGAAAATGGATATTTCTGGAAGCATTGCCTAAACTCCCTTTATAACTGTAAAACATTCAATATATGCAATAAGGTTGCACAAAAACCAGTTACACACCTGGAAATAAGGGAGTGAACTGCAACACTGTGCCATTACTCAGGCCATGGTGCAGAAGCTTAAGTATTTCCATGGAGGAAAGAGAATCTCATTGAGAGGTTATGAAGGCAACTCTGCAGGAGGACTGAGACACTTTGCTAAAACCACATTACAGATTCAGACAACCATCTACAATAATTCCTACAACACCACCACTTACTGCCAACACCCCTAACACATTCCTGGTGTGTGCCATGCCCCACTCCTGTCTCCATCAGCACATGCCATGGCCATAAGGGAAAGGGATGGAGTTACTTGATCTTTAAGGTCCCTTCCAACCCAAACAAGTCCATGATTCTGTGAACCTATAATTTTGGATGACTCAAATTATATACATCTTTTGACACCATTACTTCCTTGCAGCTATGTTTTCGTTTCTCACATTATCTGCCATGTTGGGTATAAACTGCCCATCTTTGTGTTTATAGTTTCCATGTAGTCCTTTAATATTATAGTCATAGCGCTGGTTCCAAATTTTTTTCTGTTTTGTTATTTTCAAAAATAACCCATTTTTAATTAGAAAAAAACCCAACTCATTTACAGGACAAATTAGCCATCGTAAAATATTTGAAGTAGGTATTGCAACTTGTAGAAAAACAAAACAAAAATTATAATATTAAGTCATAGCCAAGCCTGGCAATTTGATACAGTAACATGGGAAAAGTGCAGTCAAATTGAGCCCAATACCAAATCTCTAATCTTTGCCGGGTGCACTGCTAAGCAGTGGTTGACTCCTTCATGTGTCTCTTCCATTTGAGGCTCTGGATCCAAACCAGATCATCTGAAAAGCTCTGGGTGTAGTTTTCTTTTTTATTGTACGACACTGCTCTATATTTTTATTTTGTTAAAACTCCACACATTTTTTTTCCCTTACCTTACAACAGCAATTATTCTGCAAGATCCCCATCCCTCAGCACACACCACCACGAAACAGGCTGCAGTGCACCATTTGTCAGTGAAATCCCTACAGCCTCTTATTTATCTGAGAAAGTTTTTCAGTAAATCTTTCAAAGAACAGCAGATGAAGACATCGGGAATGTCAGCTCCTCATGCTGTAACAAGACTATTTTTTTCCTGAATTTCAAAGCAAATATTTGTTTTATGAATTAAAATACCTTCAGAAGGTGCTTTTCTTTCCTACACTGTTTTAAAAAAAATAATTAGTTCTTAATCTCTAGTGCCCATTAATCTGTAACCATTTCAGAACTGCACAGGATTTCAGATGAGGAGGACACAAACCCCCTTGGTCAGAGCTGCAGCTTTCCAAAACCACCACAGGAACATTTCATATCACACACCACGGAATGGGACTGGTCAAAGGCACAGGAGCGTTTGGCACTTTCAAACCCCACTGCAGCACGTTTTGTGTGTTTATGTGTGTCACTACTGTCACCTACACAGGGTATTTTATCTATTACCTCAGTTGGCTCTGACCAAGATAAAGGTTTCTCAGCTTGAGGTGAGAGACCATCAAAACTCATTGTCCTACTCTGTTGTTTTTTTTTAAATTTTAGATGTATTTCTCTAAGGGCTACAGTGGAAAGTCACCAGAAAATGAGAATTTCAGCCAGGAGAAATAACATTTATTCTGGCTCTTTAGTGACCATGAGGATGGATACAGTAACCTGCATTAAATAAGATCACTGCCCTCACTGAGATGTTGTATGTAACAATCTGTCTGGACTTTATTTCCTTAGCCGTCTGAGACATGGGCAGGTGAAATGTGACAGAGAAAAAAAAACACTCTGCAGAGGGCCATTGTTACATCCTCCCTTAACTAGCAACTCCTGTAAGTACTGACAGGAAATTCACTTGGTCAAAATCACTGAGCAAATTGTAGAACTTGGTAAATGCAGGCTTTTAGTTTCACTAGCTACACACAGTATTCTTGGCCAATGTTAATGGAACCTTTCTATAGTAATAGAATGGTTTGTCTCTTAAGTGCTATAATTTAAGACCTTTGAAACAACTTTAACAGTTTAGAAAAGCTGTCAATCCATTTGATTTTCTGCAAAGAGACAACACTAAATTCACTAAAATTAAATTTCCTTTATGTAGGGTATATTTGAGAAAAACAAACAGAAATTATTTCTGACTCACTTTTAATGAGTGCCTTCCAGGATCTGACTTCTGACACAAATTAATTCAACTCAGAATTAAATTTTAAAAGTACTGTAGAATCAGCAAAGCTTTAGCATCATGAACTCATCACAGCCTCTCTATCCATCTAGAATTAAAATAGTTCCTGGCAATAATTTTAATAATTACGAGATGTATGTATCACCATAACAAACTGCCAAATTGCTGAACTGAAACCTGTGAGACAAAATCAGATGTGTAGAATCTCTTGTCCCATTATCTTTCTTTATTACAAAGGTCTCTTGCTTAAAAGAGAGATGTTTAAATTTGGTTTTGTCTTTAATTGTTCTTTATTGACTGTAGTCAGGCTATGCTTCCCATCATCAATCTGTGCTTCCTGCAGGAGCCCAACCATCCTGCCAAGCATCTTGGAGATCATCTCCTCAGAACGGTATTCTTTATGACTGTCTGTGCTCCAGGTTCCTGATCATACCTTTAGCTCCTTCTGGGTTCATAACCTTTGAAGCTTTGTCTTGTAGTTTAGAGGCTCTGAGTGCTGGCACAGTTACACACCTCCTCTAATCCCTATCTAGCTCTTCAAATATTTATTTCCTTCTTGCTGTGCCACTGAGGCCTGTTGCTGTTCCCATTAAGAGAGAAGGTGAAGTTCAGTGTCTAATTAGTTAATACAGTACTAAACACTCACTGCAGAGCAATACTTTACCAGTGATTGAAGTGACTCTCCTGAGGGAAGCACTGGCCGGATGAGGCTGCAGTACATTCATTGCCTCTGCCGTGGTATATCTGCCTGAAGGCAAAGGCTGAGGACTTATGTCAACAGGAAATTAGCATTTTGCAAAGATCTCAGAGAAGAAAATATAATAGAAATGATAAACACATCCAGACACTGGACTTACACATGATGAAACAGTTTTTAGTTCCTACAGCAGTTGCTGTAGTTGCAAGATGTTTATTTAAAATACAGAACACAGATTAGACTAATTATATAAAATCAGTGGAGTTAGAAAAGAATTGGCTGAAGTATGCTATAAAGTTAGCAATTAACTTCCTGTTAGCTTCTATTGCAGAATCAAAACCAAAAAAGAGTTTAGATTCCATAAATCTCCTTTATGAAGTCTCTGCATTCCCCACCCATTCAAGCTTTTAGTCTGCAGTTCAGTGCATTCTGACTATGCTGAGATAATTTATTACAAGTCTGTGTTATAAATCAGACAAAGAATAACAAAATTCGTAGGCACAGATGCCATATCCTGCACAGACTGGTAGATGGGTGAGTCTGAACCAAATATGTTAGGGTAGATATCTGAGAGTCAGTGAACACAAACCCTTGTATCTCCTGTTGTATAACACTGTGAATCAGCCACACAATATAGAAACAGGAGGTATCAGACAAGCCAGAAACAAGTCTGGTCCCCAGACTATGAATCATACTGGTGAGGTGTTCAAAGAACACAAAAAATGAATGGGCAGTAGAGCCTTACACTAGTTATTAGTTGAGCTTAAAGGCTAGACAAAAAGCAGTCTGCAAATTGTGAAAGCCAAATTATCCACCCTAGAACATATTAACTCCATAATGGCTTTTCTATACAAGGAAAAACCCTGAAAATTTTATAAATTGACATTTATTTGATTTGTATAGATTAAATCATGGTGAGTGTTAGTTCAGCTCATGACAAACTGAATGGTTATGACTGCAAATGGTTGTAAGATGCACTTAAAACCACATAACAGATATTGAGTCCAGAAGGGTTTGCAGAATGTGCCTCTAACATACCCACAATGGGTAAAAAAAAATGCTCTCCAAACCCCTTTGGGAGACCAGGAAAGACCACAGGCATCATCAGCTCCCAAGACCCTGACATAACAAAATTTTTTCAAATGGAATTTCCAGATGCTCCCAGGAAACAGACCATTCCTCAGGCTACAGAGCAAGGGCAAACCCCTAGCAGAACTTGCCAAAGATGATGTGAGAGAAACACAGCAGCGAAAACAGTTATTCTGCAGAGATAGACCCATGGGGAATTTTGTACCAGCAGGACTGGCTACACAGGAGAACATTGTTCCAGATGCAGCTAAGACCAGGAAAACCTCAAAATTGCTGCTGACTACTGTCCTCAGCTGTGGAAAGTTACTAATTGCACTCCATTTACTGTGAAACAGCAAAGTCTGTCCTGCCAGTGAAGGAAAAGCTATCAAACCACAGTTTCAAATTCACGTCAAAAAGATTTTTAAATCACATTGGGCTTTCTTAACATTGCTTTTTTACACTTGATCAAGCACAGGAAAATCACCCCCATCTCTAAACATTCTGTGGGATGCCTTGCCTACATTTGGCAAATGAGCTCTTTTTTTTTGCTTCCTGTAATACTGCATCTGCCTCCCACTTCTGCCTTGTCTACATCAACCACTCTCACTGTAACTGAAGAATTGATTTTATTAGTCACTAATTGATTGTCACACATATTTGCTTTCAGATTTAATTCCTTACTCATGATCTCTACATTTGAGTCTCCAATTTTAGACTGAGACCATTTGAAACCTTTGCTCAATTGGTCTACCCTGTAATCTGTCAAATCTCTTGATACCTGGAGGGTATCACAGCACAGAAACACAGCACTATTGATGTGCATGTCACAGTTTTTTCACACTGTTCTCCCTCTGAATTAATGCTTTTTGTGTGACATAATTCTCTCTGACCATCTTAGATTCCAGTGTGCACAACTAAGATGAAAATCCACATTCAAGCATTCTCATTCAACATGGATGTACTCTTATCACTCAAATTTATGGTTATTTCATTAGATACTGAGCCATTTGCACTCACTTCATAAATATCAGCAGTGACTGGTGTTTGAAAGCACTAATAAAAGGCATTAATGGCATCTGTCTTGCTTCTGGAGTGCTGCAGGTGGTTTTTGTTTGCCCTTTATAAACAGCCTGCGTTCTGTAAAGCTGGATGTGCTTGGTGAGTCAACCTTGGCTGTCTGGAGAGCTGTCAACAGGAGAGGGGGACAAAATTAACTTGTGAGTCAAGGTAAAGACATGGAGAACACTTACTGATTACCAAGCACTGTAATGGGCAAAAACAACTTGACTTGGTGAAAATTAATTTCTTTCCAATTGCTACAGAGTTCAATGATGAGAAACAAAAATTGCCTTACTTTCCCTCTCCCCAGGTTTAGATCCACCCCTTCATTCCTGACTCTTCTGCCACCCAACACTGTAGGGGTGGGGAATGGGGGTGATGGTCTCCTCTCGACAGCCCCACTCTTCTGCTCTTTCCTCCCCACACCTTCCCCCTGCCCCACAGGGGCCTCCTGGAGCACCTCTTCCTCTTACCCTCTCAATGTTGACAGGGCTTCTCTTCACTCTTTTTTTCCTCTGACTTTTCCTGTTTGGTGTTTTTCCCTTTTCTTAAACCTGTTTCCCAGAGGAACCCCCAGAGTGGCTGAGGGGCCAGGCTGTGCTGTAACCCCCTGGGCACAGACCCCCACAAACAGCACCACTACTTTAAAAGGTATCTTAACATGTTCTGTATATATCATGCAACTCCAAGAAGCATTTCAGATTTAAGATAGAGAGGAGATGTAAGCAGGAGGGATTTGATGTACTGCAGCACTTAGCCACTCCTGTGAGTCCTTCACAGGAGCGAGATCCAATGGTGAGCATTGCTCTGTTCTCCCCTAGACCAAAATGAGAAATGAAAACACACTGCTATTTATCTCAGAAAATGCCCTAAGAACACCAAGGCATAATCCACAATTCCTTTGCCTGTTGGGACCCTGCTGGGGAAAGCTCTGCTTCCACTGCCACAGTAAATACCTTAGAGAAAGGCCAGGATACAGTGGAAAAAACTGCAGTCACCACAACCCATAGATACATTTTGAGAGCTTTTTACTTTTACCTGGAGCACTCTTGTCAATAAAAGAAAGTCAGCTTACTGCTTTTTAACCTGTTAGTCATTGCACAGGTTCCTGTGAGCACAAGAGCTGATGTTTGTGTCTTTGGCTCAAAAGTCATGATCCAAGGCTTGTCCCTTATAACCATTAGTGATTTAAATGCTGCTGGTTGGATTAGCATTAGAGTTGCTCCAGGTATCTGCTGGGTAGTCACAGGATAAAGTGCAAAGCCACTGAGTGATTGTCTACAGGTGGCATTGGCTGTGGAGACCCTTTCAATGACCTGCACACAAAACCTTCAAGGCTCTGTGAGATGATGCCAGTGAAGCCACTCATGGCAGGGGGTTGGAATGAGATGAGCTTTAAAGCCCCTTCCAATGCAACCATTCTAGGATTCGATGATAATGCACAGAAATCCCAAGGGTGAACAAAGAATCCACTGCAGTAGGGAAAATCTGTTCTAGACTTAGCTGCTGATGGCCACTTCTATGCCAGAGTAACTTCAATTCTCTTTGGGACATTTGCAGTTGGGGCAGCTTCTCTCCATGCAATAAAGAGCACCAGCCTTGATAGGGACAGGGAAAAGACTGTCATAGCATTTTGAAGGTATTTTCCCCTCACCCAAATATTACCTGTAAAATGAAGAACAGATGTACAGTCCTTCCTAAGATCAAGCTCCTGTCCATGTTCCAAAGGGGTTTTTTTAAGTACTGGTACTAGATACTCTTTCCCTTCCAGTGACACTATACACAAGACCCTCTGATTTACTTCCAACTGAACAGAAGACCAAATTTAGCACTCATTTTTTCATCCATCAAAACCTTCCACCTTCAGAAGCAGAGCCACAGAAGATACTTGGATGGCAATCCAGGTGCACATGCTTTGATGTCCAGTGGCTGCGACATGACCCTGAACTGGCAAAAGCTTTGACATGAATTAAACAATATCTCTCAAGCAAGAACCTCAAAACACCATCACATCATTGTTAGCTTAAGTGCCATGTTTCGTTAGGCTATGAACTAAAACAATTGTGTTTCTTCAAAAGCAGAGAAAACTCAGAGAAACACTGAACAGAAATAATGGAAGTTTGGCTGGGAATCATCCCTCTATCCACTGTATCCTTACCGCATGGGCTCTTCCTTCCAGGGCTCCCTCCATTTCAGTAACCCCAAGAGCCCTTGTGTTCTGTTATACACAACTCTAAAACAACCTGGGCCCACCAAAACAGGGTTTCTATCTTCTCTGAAGTGTGGCTGTATATCTGCTCCTGCTTTTCTCCAAACTCCCTCTTCCTGTGTCAGTGACACTGGCTTCCCTCTTGCTCAGACAGCAGGTTGTCCTTTACATGCACCATCCTGCCTGGAGTTTGGCACATGTGCCTCAAGGAAGGACATCAAATGGTGATGGGGAGGAGTGCTCCTATCCTGCCCCATCGTGTGGCATCCCACCTCCACCTGCAGTAGCCAGGGCAGCACACTGCCAGGAGTTCCTTTTCTGTTACCAAGCCCTCTTCAAGGCACACAGCTACCATTAGCAGGTGCTCAGTCTGCAGAGGGCAGATAACATCCCTCTCACCACTGAAGACCTGCAGCTCTCCAGAGGAATTCCATGACAACAGGGGAACCATCAGCCGGTGCTACAGGGTGAGCAGTGCTGAGATACGCCGATGTTGCTCAGCTGAGCTTGCACAAGATTTCCCTTAACCTTATTTCAAAAACCACTTGTAAGCCAGAGCAGCTCCAAACATTCCAAAGATGCAGAGGAGACAAAAATGTAGAGTCAGGATGTGGAGTGTACATAAAAGGGACATGTTAGCTCATTAGCAGTGTCCCACTCCCAAGCACTGCAGTGCTGTCCCAGGTAGGAAAGCTCTCACTAAGCACAACAGAATCTCCCTGGCCATTGGTAGGTGCTGCTCAGCTCCTCTGGCCAGTGCTATTGAGCTGTTCCACTGCTTGTAGGAAAGGCACTGAGATAAATGGGTATTGGTGAAAAAAACAATTACACCTTCTCAGTGACAGAAGCTTTATGGCCAAGACTCACACCCTGCCCCAGGGATGGTGGTCTCTGCTCTCCATAAGGAGGAGGACACAGCGGGCAGAAACTCCAGCTGCTACCATTGCCATTGCTCTGACTGCTCTGGGCAAGGTGAAACAAGCTGGTTTAGTCTAGGAAAGGTAAAGCTGTGGCGTAGAAGGCTTGGCCTTTCTCCTGCTCTGAGAAGGGTGGCAAGAAGAAAGGAGACAGGGAGATGGCAGGGAATGCCCAGTCAGTCACCAAGGCATCAAATTCTGGTTCTGCTTTCTAGGGCGGGGGCATTAACTTCACTTGAAGGGAAATAAATCACATAAGAATTTTAATATTAGAACCATGGAGTACTAGAGAAGTACTTGGCTTGCTGCAGAGAGGAGCAGATCTGTTCTTGAGGTGCCTCTTCCTAAAATTCTAGTCTTTTATTTATATGTATTACATATAACCAAATTAACCAAATATCACGTTCTAAAATGTGAACTTTACCTTTAATTGTATGGATTTGTCTAGTCTAACTTCAAGGAAAATAGTGGGCAACAAGTGCCATTTAAGAATGATGCTTAAGGAAAAAAAGCTTCTACTTGTTTGTCTGTTTCCTAAGCTGTGTTACCAACTGCTACAAAGTGTATGTAATAATTAAATAGTTAACCATTCTAAGACGATTTTCTGCTTAAATGACCACGCATTATACATAACAGTCTTCCATGCTTTGCTCAGAGGTGAAAAATAAGTCTAGAGAAAAAAAAATCTTAAGAGGATGACATAATTAGTACCATCTGTATAGATCTTGTAGCCTCACAAAGGGTTTTACTAAAAAGACAGAGTAATGAAGTGTTATTCTAGGATTTTATTTTTTAGAGACTGATTCAACTGGGCAACATCACCAGCTTTTAGAGACCAGTGTCACTTCTCAGATATCGACGGAATCGTATCTGCTCTATTCCCAAAATGAAAGGAGTGATAACTCCAAGAACCTACAAAGGTTTTTATTTGATGTGAATGTCAACTCTTCTATTAATTTCACAGAATCTGTTTGAATTTAAAGGGTTATAATACTCATTTCAGGGTTCATTAGGAAAATTCCACAAACAGTATCAGTAATATTGAAAGCTGATACTCAGTATTTTGTTAACTCATCTTTAATAAAATTAGTGTTTTAAAACTTAGGATTCTGGGAAGATCTCATACATTTTCTAAACTGATTCTTCCAGATGAATTTTACAAATATAAAAAGCTACTGGGTTTAAAACCCAGGGGGAAAATAATCACTTTAGTTTTAATCACCCTGATGTACAGTTCACTTCCTCCAAAGGCCTCAGATAGAAAGAGTTAAGAAAAATTTTATTTCATGGCCTACGACATGGTACATGTCAAATTAGTTGTAGCTCAGCTAGCTCTTCCTATTCTTTTATCCCTTTCACTCTAAACAATCATTCCAAAGTTACTACATACTTATGTTATATAAACAGAAAGCAAAATCAAGGAGCAGAGTTCTTACAGAGTTCAAAAAAGTCAAATCACAGAAAATCCCCCATTGTGTTATGACCTCCCAAATTATCACCATAAGTAAAGTTTCACATAAAAACTTCCTTGAATGTGCTTTTCACTAGTTATTCTATATATTTGGCATATTCCATTTGCAACCATTTCTTATCCTCATAGGCTACTATGATACTGCTTTCCATCCTGCATCACCATGGATATATTATAAATACAAATTATCCTGCTACATCATTAACACCAAATGTTCCAATTCCGCAAAATTACCTTGTCTTTAGCTGTCCCTTGTAATCAGCAAATGAGGTCAGCTTGGCCTTCTGGGGAACAAAAACCCTTCTAAGCCTCTACCAACCCATGATAAAATTCATTTGTATCAAGCAAGAAGTCGTGTCAATTTTTGTTTCTGCAAATCTAAAACTCCACCACAGGGTCACTGAGAGGATCACTGTTCTCAGTACAATACACGTGACAGGGAGAAGCTTTATAGTTCATTTTGTTTTCAGTACCATTATTTCTCTCTTAAATGAAAGGTGGTTTGATGGAGGAGATGATACAGTTCTGTTCCTTAAAATCCTCTGCTGGATTATAGGTCAGTTTTCTCTTTCTGGCTTTGGGGATGAAGGGTAGGATCATTTTGCTGCTTCAAGCACCATGAAAGATTTCACATCATCAAGAAACAGGTCTTGTCCAGGGATAAAAATGGACATTTTTTAATGTATTCAGCATAGTTTTTTAACTGCCAAATACAACTCTACAAGTGTCTCTATTTTTTTTTTCTTTTTTTTGTAATTGTGGGTTGCTAATATTTTTCAGCCACAAGCAAATGGAGACGGTCCCATAGAAAAGGCACACACCTGCTACTAGAGAATGCAGCAAGAAAGACAAACAGTCATTAGGTCTAATTTTTTTCAGTTGATATTTGTTAAACCTAAGTTAGGACAGGATTTTTTTTTAAGTATGTACTCTTAATTGCTGAAGTCTTTTAAAAAAACCTTGGAAGGCTGTTCTGGGATCCCAGTGCCCCAAGGTACAGAAATGATCACAAAGTTTACTTGGACACCCAGCCTGAATGGAGCAACACCACTTGGAAGTCTTTTGTACTTTCACCAGCTTTCTGTTTAAAAGGCTCTTTTCTCACCCTACAATCACATCCCTTCTTAAGTTGATGAGGTCTGGCTACACATGATCATGTCTTTGGTCCTGTTTGACAGGGCTCCCAGGATTCGCTTACATTTTCTTATTTCACAGCCATCATGTGATGCAACTCCTTCGTTTCAACTCTGCTCTTCCTCCTCCAACACTCATCATTCCACCTGAAATTATGCTCATTCCCTATATTAATGCACCTGAATTGCATACTACTGTATTGCATGCTACTTCCTGTTTCAAATATTCCAATCACTCCATTTCTCTGATCTTCTACAAAAAGCATGCAAATACACAAAAGGGAATACGTGGCCCTCCATTACAGTCATTCATGAAACTGTGACACAAGGTTGGTTAACCATCATCATTCCCTGCCCTGTCACCCCAGTTCCTGATGAACAGCCCCTCTCTGGCACCCCTGTAGCCCCTTCAGCTCCTGGAAGGGGCTCTGAGGTCTCCACACAACCTTCTCTTCTAAAGGTTCAATTCTGTCTCACTTTCAGTTTGTCTCAAGTCTTTAAGTCTCCCACACAACAGGGCTTGGATGCTGACTGAAGTCACAATCAAATCTAATTACAAATCCCTGATGGGCCAGAAATTGTGTTTCGTTCACAGTTAGAAATGGTAGAACACCACAAGAAATTTGGAACCTGAAGGGAGTTTTTGGAAGACTGGGATCATCAATCCAAAATAAGTGTCCAAAGTGAAAGCGCCACCTCTGCCTTAATTATAACATCATTACTTTAGTGCTACACTTGGCTGGGTTGTGTCACAAAGCTATTTCAAGCCTTTGGGAGCAGCAGTGCCAGACTGGGGTGATTTTATACCTGAAAAGTACAGAGGTTTTATGACTTTCATTTAACATTCTGTACTTGAACAAAAATTAAAAGGTCATTTCTTCAGCTTCTCTGGGAAAAGACTGATTACAGTACGACTTGGGGCAACCTGAAACAAAATGGGAGCAACTTAATGTTGACAAGTTCATTTTCCTTTTGGTAAATTCTCTGCAAATGTATCAGTAAAGGGGACTGCCCACTGAACTACAAGTCTACATGTTTTTGTTTCTCAGCCAGGGTGAATTTGGTTCATACCCAGTGACAGTAAAGAATTTAAAATGCAACCTGAGAAGCCAAATTTTAGCTGTGGACAGTGCAGTTATATCAGTGAGAAATCTGAAAACAGCATTTCTTCCTTGGCTGTTCCTTTTGGAAAGAGTGATGTACCCTTGCCGAGTTCATTGCAAAACCCAAGCTATACCAGTGTTACAATTGACATCAGTGATAGATCCAATTGTAAGGCTGAATGATTTGGGGATTTGAAATTACTTGGTTAACATTTACCTTGCATTTGCCCTGTAGCACAAAGTATCATTGGCCCAGAGTCATGGAAGAAGAATGACATTTCTTAAAATTCAAGATAAAAGCATTTTCTAAACAATTATCTGGATGTGTTCCCAACAAGATTCACAACCATGATTTCCAGCTGTTTATCACTGATAAAGAGGGGAAAAAAACCCATGAACAATAGATTAAAATAATTCAAATTAACACTATGCATTCTCAGGCTATGGTAATTGCTTTTTAGCTGAAGATTACCCATAAAATACTCATAAATCTTTAAAAAAATTCTTCAGTGATCCTGAAAAATCTTTTAAATTACCTTATTTGGCATTTGGCATTTTTCTTTTCTCATTTCTGATGCAGATAAGAGTCTGTTCCCAAAATGAAGGAGTGTCACAAGGAACACAAATGCTAAGCAGGATTGGAGGTCGTCAAAAAGAGCCTCTATTGCTGAAGAAAAGAAATATCCATTCCACTGGCAAGTTAGACTTTCTGAAGAAACTGAATATTGAGCTGTCTGACTAACAGAAAAGAAGATGGATGACTCTTCCTGAAATAGATGCTTGAAACTTACTTCTGCTCGAAAGAGAATATAATCAATTTGGGAAAGAGTTGTTTCTAACACTTGGAATGCTTTATCATAAATACTAGATTGTGTTTGGACTTTACTTAAGTGTTTCAGAGGTATTATTACAGCTTAACCTTCAAAATGAATAACAGTGTATTTCTGCAGTTACTCACTGAAACAGGTTGAGATAGCTGGTTTAAAAAATATTCTACCCTGTCCTTTATGCTCTACTTTTCCCATTCATTATTAGCTGGGTTTATTACTCATCTTATTTGTTCCTCTTTAGGTTCAGAAGCAGCAGATTGATTACCTTGCATCAGAACCTGAAGGGCATGGGGCAAACATGAGCTCAGATCATCCTCATCAGGTAAGAAGCTGTAGGTCTGCTCTCAAGGAAGCACTTTTGTAGCTTCTGACCTTCCCCTGTTCATACAGGACTTTCCAGAAGGAGGTGTGGTATTCCAGAGAGAGTCTTTCAAGGTCACACTCTGAGAGGAGGAGCTCTGTACTGTAACGGGGTCATTAATCCGGGCTGTCCAGGTGATGAGTCCTGAAGACTCACAGCCACTTCCACTCTTTCTAAATTAAATTAATTAAGATCTGGCACCAAGCCTTTTCAGCAAGGAAACCTATATCCAAGATCCCAGGTGCCAAAGGAGAAGCTCCAACAATGGAGTTTCAAGTAGCCCAGAACACACAATTTGTAATTTTATCCCTGTATTTCAGCTAAGGTGTAACGCCGCACAGGAGGTGAGACACAGGAGTCCCAGATACTGTTGTTACTCCCACAGTGTGTTCTGGAAGAGCTTTCACTTTCTGCAAGCATCCAATCTAAAAAATTCTATGCCATTTATAACCAGTATTCATACACAAATGCATCTTTAATACTGTTGAGCATTTTTTTAATAGAAGAAAAGTTATCTAATAATTTCATTGCCAAAAACAATAATCCATCTGCATTTTTGTGTGATTTAAATGAATAATGCAGCTATCATCCAGGCCCTGGATTTAACTCCTATGCAGTTTACATATAATTTGCTGGCAACATTAACTATTGGAAATAAATTTGTATGCTCACTTCTTTTTTGAACTTGGCATGTATGCATGCACCAGCTCCCAAAACTTCTGCCATAAGTCTTTGGCTCAGAAACAGATATCTCTGTCAGAAGCATCAACTTTCTTGCAGAGCAACAGATACTAAGTTATTAAAAATCACTATTTTTTTCTATTACCTTTAAATACCTTTATGCTCAGTACAAGGCATAATTAAATAATTTAAAGTACAGTTGTGTTTAATACCTAAGAAACATTGGTGTAAAATCTTATAAATTAAAGGGAAAAAGTCATGCAGGAGAAAAATGAAAAGCAAAGTTAAGTCCTGCAAGCTTTCAAGAACTGTTTTTGTTCACTAAATGTTTTAAAATACTTCATTAAATAATATAGTGGCAAATCATGAATTTCTGTAATAGTAAAATACGGTGGCATTTCTAGGGCTGCTAAAAGTTGGAGTACTATTCTTTATTTCAAATGTGATCCATTTGCACTGCAACACCATGCAAAAATAATGCTTAAACTTAGTTGTATACATGATTCATTAGAATTCAAACAAAGGAGACAGAGTTAAATGAAAATCTAATTTTGGGACATACTTCTTATGAAAGCCCTAGACAAAGAAGATGCCCAAGCCCCAGGCTGAGCCTGCCCTGCTGGCGCCCCAAGGGGTGTGCTACTTTGAGGAGGCTCCCAGGGCTCTGTGTCTCTTTAGTTTCAGTTCAGCTACATTTCACTGGAAATTACTATTGTAATTGTAATTTGTAATGGATTGTCTTGCCAGAAGCAAGTGAAACTGCCCAGATGAAGCAATTCTAAGGTGTGCTAACCCCTCATATTAACAATGGATTCATAGATAATCAGGAGATGATGGTCTGGAGTCTGATGAGGAGAAGCTGAGGGAGCTGGGGGGCCTCAACCTGGAGAAAAGGAGGCTCAGAGGGACCTTCTGGCTCTTCAAGTCCCTGCCAGGAGGGAAGAGTCGGTGGGGTCGGGCTCTGCTGCAGGGAATAGGGACAGGAGGAGAGGGAATGACCAGGAGATGTTCAGGTGGGACAGCAGGAGGAATTTCTGCCTGGAAAGGGTTGTCAGGTCTTGCAAGGGGCTGCCCAGGGAGGTTTGGAGTCCCCAGCCATGGTGGGGTTGAAAATGTGGCACTTATGGACAGGGGTTAATGGTGGCATTGGTAGTGCTGGGCTAATGGCTGGACTCAGTGATCTTGATGGCTTTTCCATCCTAAATATTTCTATGATTATGATTTAAGCATCCACTTCTATAAACTTACAGGCACAATGGAATTAAGCATCTGGGTGACTCAAAACTGTCAATCTAAATTTGCTATACATATTCCTTAGGGTTTGGGTGGGGGAAAAAAAAAGACAGTATAACAGCATATTAATAAAACACTGTACCCTTCTGTTTTAGCACAGCCAAAAACCTGGTATGTTGGAGTTTTGGGACATGCCATTCCAATGCATTTGCGAAATCCATGGTTTTCTTACTGCAGCCTTTCACTTCAATGCAGATCTCCCCTTGTCTTCAGGAGTAACAGCATCTGGATATTTTGCTGATTTTTCACATGCACAGGTTCCATCTTCAAGCACTTGGTAGGCTTTTAAATAAAGAAAGTAATAAGAAAGCATGAGAAGTACAAGAGTACAGGGAAGGGTGACATTCACTGAACAGCAGGTTTTTTCGTTGGGTTTTTTTTCCTTCACTTGTAGACCTTTCAAAGGTTCTTGGAAACATTTCTCTTCTTTTGAGCATATTCTCCTAAATTTCATTCAAATATGCAGCTACCAAAAAAGAGTTGTTCAGGAAGCAATGCAGAAGGATGCAGCAGGGACTGCTTTCCCAATATTTCCCTGCATGAACAAGTAGGCAAGAGGATAATGGAAAATAGCAGGAATGGTAGGAAAAACATTCCATGACTTGCCTCCTGGTAGCCTGACTTGTTTGCAGGCATGAAAGTTTCTACCTCTGCAGGACACTGTGATCTCTGGGCTACTGCACAGAACTGCCACAGGCTAGGGCAGGATCACCTTTTTCAATACTTTTAAGGCCCAAGTGTTTAAAGCCTTTTTTCAAAAAAAAAAAAAAAAAAAAAAAAAAATATTAATTATTTTGTTGAAATTGTCAAGCATTAGAGATATCTGAGCACACATAAAACCAATCACACAAGGATAAGCTCACAGGCTCTGTAAGGAAAAAATGTGTTACAGCATACCTAGTTTCATAAGCTTTTTCCTATACACTTGCAGGGCTGGCTAGACCAGCCCAGTCTTTCTAGAGAACTCCAGGGAGATAAATAGAGGGCCAGGAGAATGTAAACAGCACACACACAACCAAAATCTCTTTAAAAATGGAAAGCTGTATGAAAACATGCACGCAGGAGTTCCTTATCAACAGATCTGTATCCAAGTGGAGGGAATTCCAGAAGAGTTCTGCAGGATCCAGCCTGCACTATTCCCTGCTTGGATGCTAATTCTTTGGATGAGAGCTTTTAGCAAATAATCTGCTAGAACACAGAATTTTACAGAGCTCTCCATCCAGCTGAGGAATATCTAGTTAGGGGTGCAGGCTCTGGGGAATTACTGTGGGTCACAGTAATTACTGAGTCACAAGACTCAGCCATGCCATGCTGAAAAAGAAACTCCCATTGCAGACAGACCCACAGCAAGAGCACGGGCTGCTAAACACATGTAATTCTGTCCTGTCCCACTCAGCAAGGAGATCCCTGCTAGAACTCTGCATCCAGGCTCGGGCACTGTCCTTTGAGAAACAGGGAGATGAAGCATAGCACAGAAAATGTGACAGAGAAAATGAGGGGAAAGAAATAGGGCTGTCTAAGCCTGCAGACTAACAACACTTTTCAAATATATGAAAGGTCACTGTAAGGAAAACAGAAATAATCTGTCTCCCTACTTGTAGCTGTACAAGAGGCCATGGATTGAAATTACAGTAAGGAAGGTTCAAACTGGACTTTAGCATATGGTCCATAGGGAGAGCTTTAATGACAGGCTGGAGAAACAGCTGTCAAGACCGTTTCAAGAAGTTGTCTTCCTTGTCCTTCCCCATCCTACAGCTCTGAACTAAGGAGCAAGGTTAAGCCAAGATAAATGGCATTGCTACCTCAGTGCTGTTCATGTGAATTTGATCTCTGTGCACATGAAAAATAAGGTTATCTGGTCGCAGTATAACACACTAACATAGAATGTGTATGTTTTAAAACTTATTTCAGAAACAATTTTGAAAAAATGCCATGATAAGAAGTTAAAGTGAAAAACTTGGGAGGCTAGAAAGTGATGAGAATGTCCCCAGTAAGGTACGACAATGTTTTTTCTAAGAATTAAAGTATCAAGGTGAACGATGTCTTAATTATGTTCTATTTTGAAGGATCAACGCTTTGATCTTCAAAACATTTTCCCGCGCAGGACCATCTTTCTCTTTTACCAGATCACAGCAGTGTCATGAGAGGAGCTTTAACCTCACTCCTAAAGTGATGAACTTTCAGAGTTGTGCTCTTAAGGACAGTGCTCTCTTTGGGGTGAAAATGAACCCTCCCTGCTGCTGAGCAGGCTGGTGCCTCTCACCATCGCGAGGGGGTGCTGAACCTGTTCTCACACACAGCTTAAATCTGCCCTCTGAAGGGTCGAGGTGAGAAAAACCAGCCAAGAGAACTCTCCGAGAGTTCAAGAGGCAAAAAGACTTTCTCACACCTTTTGTGAAAAAACGGCGGGGATGACCCGAAAGAGAATTAATAACCCATTGTTTCAGGGTGACAGCCTGAAGCTGCAGAGCCCGCTGCTCTGAGGCACAAAGCCTGGCCCTGTCAGAATTTCTCAGGGATATTTCAGGTGAGCCACACTGAGAGCATGGGCTGACTGAGTGGAGATGGAGACGGAGGTGGGAACACCCAGCGTTACACAAGTGTCACAGTCTGGTAGTGGGGAAAGAAAAAGGGAAAGATAAAACCAGACATCCCTGAATATCCTGCTGTGGCTGTGGGACTATCACATTATTAGAAAAATGCCTAAAATGAGTTATGGAACTAATTAGGGAAATATAAAAGCCACAGATAAAAAGTTCCTTGTTAAGTATAATTGATAGTACAAATCTAATTTGAAAGGTTAACAAGCTCTTGAAAATTGTTGAATCAAGTACAGACTGATGTTTTTAATATAATTATATAGACCTAGCATATGGTATAGTCCTTTTTATTATATTGTCAGCTATTAGATTTTAATTTTTAAAGCAAATAAGTGAATTATACTAAAGACATGTATGGTTATTTTAAAAGATTTTTCCATTTTCTAATATCTGCATGTACTGATCTAATGCATAATGTTTACCATTTATAAAAATCTGAAAGACAAGGTTTAAATAAGAATGCAGAGTATTTTACTACCCCTTCTAAAAAACCTTATTTTAGATTTTAACTAAAAGCTCAATTCCCTTAATTAATGACATAATTTTAGATATAATAATATATTTTCAGACCAACTGAGCTCTGAAGTCCTTTAAGAAAACAAAGCAGTAGGAAAAAACTACTCAATAATTCTAGTTCCAAAAAGCCACTGAAAAATTAACCTTAATATGCCAGATGATATCAGATCCACCAATTCAGAAAGATGAGGAGAGAGGTGATTAGCCCATTCTGACCCACTCCAGTCTGCCAGTCTGTATCTGAGAGCTCCTTTTAATCTGCATTCTGAAACTCTCTGAATTAAATGTCACTACTTACCTTAGAGTTTCTAAAATGCAATCTTCTTACAAGACTCAGAATTCTGCTCCTTCCACTACTGAGTGACACATCCTACAGACTCCTTCCACATCAAACCAAAACTGGAAGAGTTCAGCATGCACAGATGGACTGCCCCATCCCTGGAAGTGTCCAAGGCCAGGTTGGACAGGGCTTGGAACAACTTAGGCTAGTGGAAGGTGTCCCTGCCCATGGCAGGGAGTGAGATGAGATGGGCTTTAAGGTCCCTTCCAACCCTATGATTGTGTGATTTACTAAGAAGGGAGTGCTATAATTTATTCTTATAAAGACAAAATGGATTTAATCCAAACTGATTTTGAAACTCACAGTAAGGGGTACTCATCATAGACTCACAGAATGGTTTGGGTTGGAAGGGACCTTAAAGCTCTTTTAGTTCCAGCCCCCTGACATGGTCCACCAGACCAGGTTGCTCAAGTCCTTACAAAGTTAGGGAGTAGGACATGAATTAAACCCTTTGTATCAGTGTTCATCTCATCTAAACGTGGCACTCGGAAAGACAAGCATTTACATGTTAAGATTCTTGTATAATCATGGGGCAAACTACCATGGCCCTTTGGAGATGCCGCTTTGCATTCATCAGAAACAGCAGAAGTCCAAAAGCCTCCTGAACAGAATACATTTTAACCAGTGAAGTTCGATGGAGGAAGGAGGATACTAATCAAACTAATCTCACTAGGAGAAAATGTGCCCATATTCCCCAAATTCATCACTATTAGTTGCCTTGGGAAGGGAATAGAAAGCAACACTTCCCCAAATACCTTCCCAGCTGTGCTTTTTTAAATTCTGCAGGCTAATGCTCATCCCTACCAACAACCCAAAGCTCTGCTGGCATGGCATGCGAAGAACCCCGGGATGGCTGTCAGAGAGGCCATAAAAATAGATAGCCTGAACCTGATGGCTCTTGAAATAATCACATTGCATCGCTGCTTCAGCTGGTGAAGGAAATGAAGGATGGGAAAAGCTCCTTTTGTGAGCTTAGAGTAAATAACTGACCCAGACAAGTTCACACATCCTGCAGTTTCAGCTTAATGAATTCAATGGACCCTTGACTAGATTAAAATAAATAGAACATACTTTCCCACTCACAACTCCCCTCAAAACAGTCGCAAAACAACTACCAAGTCACTTGAAGAAAACTGAAAGTCATCTAAAACTTCATGGATGTTAACCACCTGGCTACAGTTGAAAAGCTGTAACAACAATGGATTCAACTGTCGATTTCCTACTCTTGTAGTCATTGTCAAAGGACTGGATTTATGCCAACCTTTCTGTCCTTCTCTACAGTTTCTGACAACAATGAGGCATTGCAATTTTATAGACTTATATGTTCACTCAAAGATAACAGTAAACAATATTCCTTTGACATTTTCAATGTTCTATAATTTTACCAAATGATTCTTCTTATTCTTCCTTTTATATTCCCCAAACCAATGAAAAAGTGATGAAATGGCCAACAAAATAAAATACAGAATTGTTAAGAGGTTAAAGTAGTGAGCCTGACTACTGTCTCTTACACAACAGACAGGGCATAAAGAGTTTTGTTCCACTTCTGATCATTCTTGGCATTGCCTTTTTGCAAAGTAACATCACACTACACAACAAGCTCCCCTAGGAACTGCAGATCATATCAAGCATCACCACTTCCCAACTTCAATAGTGGGCTCATTTGAGTCGATTTCATATCCTTTAACAAAGGCTTAGCAAGCCACACATGCTTCTGTCTCTTTCTGTGCTGACATGTGTAGGTATGGACCGAGAAAAATCCCAAATAAACTACTCAACTGCAGACACTCCTCCTCCTGCTGAGAAGATGAAAGAGCCAATAAGTGACAGATGTTTGTCATGCTGCTTAACACACCACTGGGAAGAATGTGAGCCTTCAGTAATGGGGGGAGTGCAAGAAACTGTGTTGCAGAGCATTAGTGGTGTCCTAAAACGAACTGGAGATGAAATAACACCGTAAGATCTCAGTGGGGAAGGCAAAATGTAGCACAGTTATCCTGTTAAGTGACAAATCCTTGAACAGACTCTCCAGCTGATCTACCATGTGGTTCCTCTGTGAATTCAAACTGGAGGCAACATGACTGCAGGGAAAGGAGGAGTGGGGCAGAGGTACAGTGCAGGCAGACTAAAGAATCCAAAAGAACAGAAAGAACTGCACCACTGACTGTAGAGTCATTTCCAAGGCTGCAAACACTTCGCCTCCAGTTTCACTTCTGCCTTGTGCAACACGCCTGCATGCACGGGGCTTGTGAATGATGAAACCACCTCGGCTGCTGCAATCAGAGGAAAGGAGGTTGCATCACTGAAGTTTTTCTGGTATTCAAATTAGTTCTTTAAGTCAATCTTAATTTCCTTTTTTTTCCCCATAAATGTGAGCATTTTGGGTGTTTTATTGTCAACTACAGCTCCGCAGACTTGAACATAAGTCTACACTTTGAATATCTGAAGATGCAAACCTGGGGAAGGGGTGGAGAAGATGTGAATATGAGGAGAAAATCACCTTCCAACACTGCAGAGTCCTGCTTTGGCTGGCTCCTTGTTTGGTAGCTGTCCTGACCTCTGATCATTGTCATCTCATCTCCATACCTTTCGGGTGCACTTGCACCCTCACTGGAACCCGGGGCATCCGGACTGTGTCCCCTTCATGTTCTCCTTCCAGGAGCAATCTCTCAGAACCAGCAGCAGAGAGACACTTCTGCTCTGCTCTAGGTTCTTGAAAATTCAGGTTGTGCCAAGATTTCGGGTTTCTGGTATTTGATGCTGAGACTAAGGTAACAAACAGGAACCCAGCAAAGGGCTTTGTATAGTGGCTTTTGTCTTCCAGTCTCATTCCTGCTGCTAGTTGAGAAGCCACAGTGTCCTCAGTAGTGATAGTCTTCTCTACAGTAATAAGCTTGGGGCCTGGGCTAAGAGTGGAAACTTCTTCCTCAAGAACTTAATCCAATAAAGTATTTAAGCACATGCATAACATTTAAGGGTAGAATGTGAAATATTTTGCTGAATTGTCACCTAAAATGCATAATCTAATAACAAGCAAACTAAGTCAGAGTGCTCAGAAACACTTCTCCTTTGAACACCTACTTTAAGATAACTATAAAAAAACAACAAAACTATACTTACAAACAGCTTAAAACAGCTACGAGTTGTTACCTGAGGGAGTTATTACTTTTTGAGTGTTTGACACCTTCTTATGCCTTTGACGCCCTCACAGACTCTGAATTTTACAGGGCAATACAAAAAAATGGAGACATAACTCCTTCAAATAAATACACAGACTAATGTTAAGTAGCTTTTTCAATGCTGTCCCACCAGATTGTCTTTAGGAGTGAAAGGGAGGTGCAGAGATACTCCTGTGTGAAATGCTGCCTGATGATGCTTTCAGAAGAAAGGATCAGAGGGGTTTGCACGCAGCTCAAGGCAAAATATGCCACATATAAAAGACCAAGGAAGACAGCAGGTAATTCAAAAATTAGAAACACCTTTTGACTGAGAAGAAGTGAAGGGTGAATATGATCTCATGGACAGAAAAAGGATTAAGGTTATTTTCAGTGAAACTATTGTGGTCCCTAGAGAGGGACAAAGTGGCTTTGAGCTATCACAGGTCAACAGAGGGCTCTCAGTTGCTTCTGCATGGAACCTCCCAGTGTGTCCAGGAGGGAAAGAGGACTCTGGCTGGCAGGCTCTGCACAACAGCCAGTCTCTCATCCATCTGAAATCAAAGCAGACAGAGTGGAAAAGAAAGGTATTAATCTATAAATTATGTGGGTGATTTTTTTTCTTTTTAAAGGAAGAAGAAACTCATGTAATGAAAGACTATACAGAATATGAACACCAAAGGACAAGGGAAAAGCAAGAGAAAGCATTAATAGAGATCAAAGTAAAAGAGGGATGACAATGAGATTACTCTGGGGTCTAGACTTGATTTAGTTAATGCATTGGGCAAGGCTGGAGAAATAAATAATTTTTGTAAAGCAACACAGTGCACTGCAGGAATAGAACAGAAGAACCATAAATGGTAGGGAAAGAGATAACAAAAAGATAAGGGCTATCATGGTGGGAATGTGAGGACATTAGGAAAGAGCAGAAATAGAGCTAGTGGTGAGCTGTCACATTTCAAAATCCCAGGATCACTGAGATTGGAAAAGCCCTCTCAACCCATGGAGCCCACTTTGTCCCCCAGCCCAGAGCACTGAGTGCCACAGCCAGTCCTGCCTTAGACACCTCCAGAGCTGGGCACTCCAAACCTCCCTGGGCAGCCTCTCCCAAGGCCTGACCACCCTTTCCAGAATAAAATTTCTCCTGCTGTCCCACCTGAACATATCCTGGTCATTTCCTCTCCTCCGGTAGCTGTTCCCTGGAGCAGAGCCCGAGCCCTCCTGACTTCCCCCTCCTGGCAGGGACTTGCAGAGCCAGAAGGTGCTCCCTGAGCCTCCTTTTCTCCAGGCTGAGCCCCACCAGCTCCTTCAACCCCTCCCTGCTGCTCCAGCCCCTTCCCAGCCCTGTTCCCTTCCCTGGACCTTCTCTCTCTCGAAGGCAATTGCTGGGTAAACTATGAAGTAATAAATACAAGGACAGAACAAAGCAGGCTGGAAAGAGGTCCTCTCCTAGGAGACCCCTCCTAACCTCAGTGGGTAAGGGCAGAGGTCACTGCTGTTGCTCCGGGGACACGTTCCCAAAGAGAGTGGGAGCAAGCAGAGCCTGGTGCCCTGTGCTGTGCTGCTCCCCAGGGACTGCTGTTGCACCAAGTGGGAAATGCAGTACATTGCAGGCATGTTGCTCAGGGCAGGGTCTGATGTGGCTCATGGAAGGTCTGACTGAGAACCAGCCATGGGCTCTTGCACTGAAAGCATTACCTTTCCTGCTGGTGCTGCAGAAATTGGTCCATGACAACAAACAGCAGGGTCTGATTATTTCTTGGGTAGGACCTCACAGGTTTTGACACAACAAAGTATACATTTCATTATATATATACACACCCCAAAATGTTACGCACAATATATATACACAGTGAAATATGTATTGAGACAATAATAATGAATACTACTGGTTACATTTTCAGTTAATCACATTATCACCCAACATGGACAGTAACAAATAAGATCATGAGTTGGTTCCACATCCAAGTGAAAGAATACATAAAACCAGACTGCAAACAAAGATTTTCAACTGAAGAAATAAAACAGCAAAAGAACCCTCCACAACAAAAACCCTGAAAATTAAGAGCACTAGTATTCAAAATGAACAGAAGAGCCTCAGGACATAAATGAACTCAAAATCTTCTAAAAGTTCTTCAGAAGGCTCCCAGCCCTAACTGTGTGATAATCACCCCTAAAGATATATTAGCTACACACCAGAAGTAAAATAAGCAGGGTAAGAAAGCTACACTTTAGAGATGAAAGTGTGAGAATAATTTGAGAATAGCCTCAAATCAAATGTTTTCTATGTAGTAAAAAGTGCCTTCAGTTCTATAAATAGAACATAAAAAGAAGACAGTAAGATGCTGTAGGAATTAAGATTATTTTTTAAGAGTTTATTTTAGAATGAATGCTTTCCTTTGGCTTTCAAGAAGGGAAAAAGTGAAGAGTCTAAGGCAAAAACCACACTGTCTAATGGGAATAAAGTACTGAAACAAGGGCTGCCACTGTGAAAGAACCCACAGAGATCAAAGGATTTAATGTGCTTACACTGTCAGGACCAGTGTCTCCTTCCCAGAATATATGAAAGCATAGAGAGATGAAGTGCAAGTGAAACAGGAGAGGCCTCTATCAAAGAGGTGAGGCACTGCCTGACCAAAGAGGAGCTGAAATCATACTTGTACTTCAGAGAGAGGGCCAAAGGTGAGCCAAATAAGATCCACTAGTTTTATCTCAATGACACCCAAAGCTCTTGAACAGGTTCTCTAGGAAGGTGCAGTGGAAAACCTGTATGTAAACAGAGCAGAAGAGGCAGCCTGGGGTGGTGTGGCAGCTCTGGCACAGGATGTGTGACAGGCACACTCAGCATGACTTCTCTGAAGTAGCAGCTAAACCCAGTGACATGGAGAGTGGGTAAACCTGTAAAGCATACAAGGGACTGGTGAAGAGAGAAGAGGCAGAAAGGCAAGAAAAATACAACCTGCAAAGTCAGGCATTTATTCACTAATTACAGAGCCAGAAAGAGCAAGGACCTAAATGGTCTCTTCAGATCCTTTCTAACCCTGTGATTCAACCACTGGGCACCTAAAGCACAGAACAAGCATCTCCAGAGGGTTGGCCACAGTTGCCTTTCTTGTTTGTGCTGTGGAAAGGAACAGACACTACATGCTTCAAGAGAAGAAAGGAATTATTTGTTACACTGAGTAGAGCTCCTTACTTTATCAGATCTTCGGCACCTGTTTGGGAATCAGTCAAACACAAACTCTTCCCCCTAATTCCTGTGCCAAACCCTCTGTCCCACTTTCCTTCCAGAAACCTCAAGGACAGTCCCCTTTTCAGGACAGTAAACAATCTGAAGGCAGTAGGAAATGAGATATAGGTTAGGGGAAGGACAGCAGAAGCAGGATGGAAGTAATTCTCTTCATTGTAGGCAGCATGACAGAAATGGGTCTTTAAGATGGACACCAATGTGCACAGTCCCTGGAGGAAAGTTCCAAGAGGTTATACCACACTTGAGAGCCAGCAGAGAGGTGCAGCAAATGGACTGACATTGCCCTCCCCTCGTGGCTTTTTGGAAGAGCAAATTTAATCTGACTCAGTACAGGAATACTTTAAAAAATTTACAGATTTTATGTTAAAAAGTTCCAGATTTATGTAACTGGAGGAAAACAGATGTTTTTTTTTTCTCTTGGCCTGGAAATGTATGCAGAAAACAAAGCCATCTAGTGCGTGCCCTGTAAAGACTTGCAAGGCTTAACATAGCAGGCAATCAGTGTGGATGCATGTGAGTGTTCACAAGCTTGTTTATATGTTCATAAGTGAATTAAACAGGACTATAACTTCAAGAGGAAAAACACTGTATCAGTATCAAATAACTATTTGTTGATAATTTAAATAACTTTTTTGATAGTCACAAATTCATCCTTGATAAAATGTTGTAAAACATCCTTGTAATCTTTCCAAATATAAATCTTTTTAGAAATACCATAGACCTGCTGAATTTCTTAAATGTATATAATTTTGTCAGATTGATCCCACGAAGAAATACAAATTTCACAGAAGACTCTTTTTTTCTTTTACAGGAACAAACATCCTGAACTATTTCACAGTGTTTCAAATACCTCCTGGGAAACAACAGAATCACTCCATTTCCATGGCAGTATGTATACCCAACCCCATCTGAAGGTAATCACTTAGGTTTGCGACATGCATCTTAAGCAAACAAAACAAAAATCATAGTATTATGGCAAGAAATACCTCAAGATGATGAAATTAGGTTTAACTCATGAACATTGCTGTTCATCCTTTTTGCATTAGTACAGTAATCCCAGAGGAACAGGTCAACATATTTTAGCTCTAATGGAGCACCCCTTAGATATTTGTTTATCCTAAAAACCTTTCTCCAATGAGTACTTTCATTCATTGTATTCTCTTATTTTCCTGTTCATCCTACTGGTGCTTTAAAGAAGCTACTGATTTTGTTTATCTTTATTTCAGCTTTTTCTTTGTTTAATTATCTCATCTGAAATTCTGTTTTGTAAATCAATCTCTTCTTTCAAGTGCTGATTAAGAGCAAACACTCAAACCAGCCTAGACACAAACAGCAGAAATTTCCTGTCCTGATGCCCAGAGGCTGCACACACTTCTAAGTATGAGTGGTTTTGGATATTTTCAGGTACTGAACACATGACAAAGTTTGAACAGATGTGGACTTTGTCTTGGATTGATCCTCTGGAGGAACATTATCTCCAAAGACTCAGCAATACCTTCCTGGGATAGTGACTAATAAATACACTGGGAGCCTTGGTGCTTTTGAAAGACCCTACCTGGAACCAAAACTCTTGAAATAGCACTTTCTGTTTCTCAAAAAAAAAAAAAAAAAAAAAAAATTTATGAATACTTAATTGCTGGTGGTACCAGCAGGACTCACCAAAAGTGTCCACCTCAGCCCAAAAATGCATGTGCAATGTTGGAGGGCACCAGCAGTTTCCTGCCTATTATTCAGTAGCAATTTCCTCCATTGCTTTTGACCTATTCTCTTCCCAAATCACTGACTCATACCAAGTGAAGATAACAGAAATGCAAATGTTTGTACAATATTTGTTTCAAGTCAATAAGGTTTGAAGTTCCTAAAATTCTCCAACTCTAACCCTTTAGAATCTATAACTATTTCCTCTTCCCATCCCAGCCCTCAAGAGGGGTTACCTTTCTGAAACTTGCAAAGCACAGTAAACAAAGGTCGAAGAAATGGCTCTTTGGGAGTAGAATCACATTTGGGGAATTCACAGCCATTTCCAAATATTCAATATTTTAGGCATGAAAGGCAAAAAGCCAGGAGAATTAGCCTTTAGAATTAGTCTGTACTATTTATGTATCTTGTATCTCATTGTTTTGGGTAGGTGAGAGTGTATAATAGCAAACACAGCTCACAGGATGTATCTAGGACACCTTAAAGAACAGCAGAAACCACTATCTTCTCCAGTGGTCTTGATCATGTCAATGATCATTGTCAATGCTGACACTACAGAGCTGCCAGACAACCTTTCTGCCACTGCCATGTCCCACTTTTTATCCTTTCTATGCAACATTAGGCTCTCTCTGTCTGCTGGGATGTGTGCACAAAAAAAATGAGGTTTTCTGGTGTTTTGCCTCAAAGTCTGTATTACTTTAGGGTACAAAAACGACTTCCACTGAGATTATGTGCCAATCACGCACCTAAACTTAAACAATTCCTTGCTTATAGCCCCAAATATCTCTATTTTAAATAAGCCTTTCCCAGGACAGAATGTGCAGAACCTACAGATAGTGCTTCATAAATCAGTGTGGACATTTCTAGGTCTATAGGGGTATAGAAAAGAAAGACCAACAAAGAAAGCTCTTGAAATAACATTGTGTTGGCTTGGTTGTTTTTTAAAAAAAAATAAAAAAAATTCTGGCTCAGAGCAAGATCTCTGATTCTTTACAGCTGTCATAGGCTATTGTGACACAGGATGATTCATTTTAAAGTAGTGTAAAGGAGACAGCAAGAAGGACATGCCTTTATTCTGTTTTCAGTGCAATGAATCCATGAAAAAGCCTCAGTAAATTCCAGTCCTTACATTAAAAGAAAATTAAGACATTGGGACTATTTGATATATGCTCAATATGCTGTACAGTGATGTATACAAGAATGTATTTTAAAAAGCAATGAGAACTTAATTCCAAAAGAAACAATGCAGAAGTCCTACTTGGAATTTCTGAAACCCTACACAGAAGTCTTCCATGAGTGAGCGGAGAACTCACTCATGAAACTGAACTGAGTATGAACTTAAACTGTTTCAATACCTGAAGACTGAAAAGATGATCACGTTTTGCAAACAGTGCTAATAAATCAGGATTCTTCAACTTGAGAAAGATGGTTGAGGGAGTCACGAGGTCCAGGACAGTTATGAAGGGAATGGGAATGGAAAGGGGGATGGAAACATTTCAGTTTACGTTAGATTTTTGACTAGGAGCAGGTGGCATCCATCAAAGCTGCACACAACAGGTTTAGAAAAACTGAATATAGTCACTTCATACAACATGTGGGTGAGCAACAGAAGAGGATAGTGAAAGGGAGAGTGGACAAACTAATGTCCTACGGAAAACAAAACAAAACAAACCCAAACAAACAAAAAACCACAAAAACAACAACAAAAACAGAAACAACAAAACAAAACAAAAAACCAAACAAATAAAAAAAGAAAAAAAGAAACCACAACACCAAAGCTCCCTGAGGCATCAACAGTGTACACAGAAGCTATTCAGGGGAAGTGTCCCTAAATGTTTCCTCTAGTCCTACACTCCATCCTGCTGGACATTGCCAAAGACAGCACTGAGCTGGCTTGGTGTCACACACGTGTCCCTGCACCTCCCAGGGCCGTGGCACACTCGACACATGCCAGCTAAGCACGAGTTCCATGGGGCATTGCGTTGCTGGGCTCTGTATGCCCTGTTCCCTGCTCCAGCCTCTTCTATCAGGCGGGAGGCTGAGAAACGCTGTGGTTTAGCTAAAACACACCCCCCTTAGCACCAGATCACTCACAGAATCACTGCAAACTGCAGAGCTCAAGAGAGCTCAGGAAATGCTTCAAGCTTTTGCCTTCAGAGTAGCCCATCCCGCGTATTATTATTTGCTCGAACACTATTTAACAATTTGTCTCCAGTTGCCAGCTTAACTCTTGCACTGACCCAAATCCTTAATGGATGTCTTAGGGATTCAGTGGAAGTTCCACCATTCCCTTTGAAAGGGTAAGATTTGGTGTACCTGATGATTTAACGCTGCTATTCTGATGTTAGTACAAAAGTAGCTCTAGCCATAAAGAATCTCAGCATCTCACCATAATAGTCTGGATACTCCAGGTGCCCAGATCTTTCAATAGGAGGCATGGAGGGGATGGAGGAAATCACAAAAATCCCCAAACCCAATGGGAAACATATGCAAATCATAATAACTTTTTTTTTTTTTTTAAAGGATTCTCAGTTGGACAAGATCTGCCAATGCATTATCATTGTTTAAAGAATTCCCAGTAAGGAAACAGTGTGTGCTCTGGGGGCAGTGCCCACAGAGTTCAGATGGGGGGTTGGTGCTGAGCTACTGAGGCAGAAGGTAGTTTATGGTCCTATGCAGGACCTCAGTACTAAAGTTCTTGGTAGCAGTGATAGTTTGAAATAAAAACACTTGAATATTGAGCTCTTAATCTTTTTTGTTTATGCTTTCATAAAGGGAAAGCCCAAAACATTTAAAGTGAAAAATAAGCTCAAAAGGTAGATCAAGTCACAGCATTAAAATGTAGCATTGTAGTTTCCATGTTTCTTATTCTGCTGGTATGAACAATTCAGCAAATACAACAAAATAACAAATATTACTAAATGCTGACATGCCATAAATCTGAATTTCACCCCCAAAAAAATAAAAACCAAAACCAAAAGAGAATTTCTATGAATAATGCTACCTGTGTGTATTTTCTAAAGACAAAATGTCCTGGTAATCAGGTGAGTATCTCTAATCCTCTCCCCTCCGTGGCTCCTGCTCCCCCTTGTCCTCATTGAATTCAGTGCTGTACTTTCCTTCATATCCACAGAGCTGAGTACAACTTCATTCTCATGAAATGCTTTTCCACCAATGTTCTGCACTGGTATTGCTGCCACTGATCCTGCTTTCCCCCCTCCCCACTTCAGTTCATTTTGAACTCATTAATGTCACCATTGGACAAGGGACTGTGACTAAGGCCTGACTGTGTACATTACAACCTTGTCTCAGCTCACCCAGGAGAATTGTTGCTAAGGCAAGAGCAAGGATATGAGCTAAAGTACTGGAAGATAAGAAAGGTGACAACATTTGCAACAGTAAGAGCAGGCAGAAGAATTCAGGGAGAAAAACTGTGGGCACCAAGTTGTACACAATCCACAGGAGAGAAAAGGGATAGCAGACAGCACCTCAGCAGCACCAGGATCAGCTCATTCCAAGAAGTGCTGGAGACCAACACTTCTCCACCTTCCTGCTCAGTGCTGGGTGCTGTGAGCACATTGATGCTGAGCACGTCAGTCCCATCTGCCTGTGGCTGTGGTGAAAGCCCACCAAGGATGCCTTTCTGCTCTTCTGTGCGCTCTAGCGAGTCTATTAAGATTGCCTCCAAAGGCAACCCACCAACCCACAGTGAGATGGTGGCGCTCAGAACACCCTCACAGATGAAGGAGTGGCTTCCTCATTGACTTCTAAGTATCACACTCATCCAAGGATGCGCCTGCTGCCCACAGGTTTCCTTTGTTACAGAGAAATTCAACTTCTGCCCCATCAAAAATACAAGGATCTGGTGATTCCAAGAAGCTCCAGAAATAATTGAGATTAAAATCTTAGTACATGGGAAAATATTTTTTATTCTTCTGAGAAATATAAGGTATTAATGATACTACATCAAACTGAAACTTTGCTTCTCCTGTTTGATCAAATTTTTTCCAGCTTTTTGAGCGAAATCATGCACAAGAGAAAAGTGAATGCAAAATAACAATAACAAAAAACAAAAGACGGTGAGAAACATAAGTGAAGTAAATTCTTGAGACAGAGCTGCCTATGAACTCCTATCACAGAGCATTACTTTTATTCAATACAGAGAAATCTGATTTCACTACATCACAGGCCATCCATTCAGCAAAGTAATTCTGATCCATCTTTATTTTTTTCCAACTGTATTTCTTACTTTCTTGATGCCTTCTTCCCCTACCAACCATTCTGGAACAAAGTGCTTATATTAAATGAGAAAATGAATGGCTAGTGTTGCTTCTCCCACCAGCTGTAAGAGCACTAAAATGCTCTGAAACCAAGCAAGAGCAAATTATAAATTTCTAACATCCCTATTTGAATCCACAATATCCCAATATCACAGGGGTCTATAGGGAACTCTCAGCCCTCTGTTGCCCGGAGAAGGAAAAGAAGAGTACATGAGGCCACAAGGTAGGGCAAAGAAGTCAAGCAAAAGATATTGTCTTGGTTTGGATTAACAGATGGGATGGATCATCTCATGATGGCACCTCTCTCCATTAGAAGTTCAGCAAGAGCTGATGATTAGCTAAGACAAACTTGCAGATTTTGCTAACCTTGAAAGAAGAAAACATTTATATTACTAAGTTCCAAGCCAATTCAGGCCTAACTGCATAACTTGTTTGTGTATTTTTCAGAAAAAACAGTAAACCTCAGATCAAAACAAAGGGCCACAACCAAGACATTGAGAAGCCATAAGAAAGAATGAGTTCCAGCCAGGGAATTATCTTCAGATTCAACAGTTTGTTCTCCTAATCATTTTTATTCAACTCAAAATATCAAGATGAATACCTGCTTCCCCTTAATGCTCTCCTCCTGAGAACACTGGCACTTTGTAGACTGCCAGACTAAATAATACATTTCTAAGCTGGGGAGGCTTAAAGAGTCCAGGAAGACAACAGCAACAAATTCTGAGGGACAGCACTAGGGGCTGGGAAGAAAGGCGAAGCAGACAGGCTCAATGGGAGCCATAAAACACAAATAAACCTAGATTTACCCAGATATAAATGTTTGAGAAAGGCACATACCAGGCCTGTCATTTAGATTTTTGTCCTTCTTTGTATGCTATCCAGAAAAGCTTTCACATTTCCACACATTTCTTTCTTTAAAATAATATATTGAGGGGGAGAGTGGTTTGAGATCAGTATTAAAAACCAGTGTATGGCTTGGGAGTACTATATATACACATAGACTGTATGTACCACAGACCGGTTAAATCAGTTGCCACAGCATTAAAAAATTAATTAAAGAAGATAATGAGTTCTTATCCATCTGTCCATCAACAGAAGGCCTCATCCTCATGAAATAAAAGTCTTTCTGGTCAGGACCAAAGTAAAATTAACACATCCATTCCCCTACCAATAATGCAATTTCTCTGCAGTAAGAACCTTTCAGATATTCAGCTGGTTCTGTGCTTGACCACCTCTTAAATAGAGATTAAATCTGAAGCACTGCGAAAAATCACAGCCAATATGCACAAAAAAATCACTTCAGTTGATTTCCCCAACAAATGCACAAGCTCAATCAGCACCACAAAACTGCCCCAAGGTGTCTTGGAGCTGTACAGGAGCTTTGGTCATATGCCAAAGTAACACCCCTAGTGTCATTTGAGTCCCATGGACCACTCTGATGTTTTAGCTGGGGCTCAGCTCCAACCTACCAACCAGTTTCACTTGCTTTAATTTCTCTTAGCATTTCTTTTTTATTCTTAATATTTCTTTTTGGTTTAAGTGGGGAAAAAAAGAAAAAAAAAACAACCCACACAACCAAAACAGAATATTCTCATAGATTCATGGAATCTCCTGAGCTGGATTCATCCAGTCCAACTCCTGGCTGTGCACTGGCACCCCAACAATCTCACCCTGTCCTGTTGTCCAAACACTCCTGTAGCTCTGGGAGCCTTGGGGCCATACCCACTACCCTGTGGAGTCTGTTCAGTGCCCACCACCATCTGCAGGGAGAACCTTTTCCTGAGATCCATCCCAACCCTGCCCTGGAGCAACTCCAGCCTCAGGTCCTGCCCCTGCTCACAGAGCAGAGATGGAGCTGCCCCTTGGGAGGAAGTTGCAGATAGCTATCAGGTCTCCTCTCAGTCTTCTCTTCAAGGCATCTTAAATGCTTAAAAAAAAAAAATAAATCTATGTAGGTCTATGAACATCATCACATTCCCTCTGGCTTTCTACACAGATAGTTTGTGTTTGGCCTCCTTGGGTCAGCACTCAGACTGTCCTTTCAGTTCATCTGTGGCAGGTTTAAAACCTAAATTAAAAGGTTTAGTTTAGGTTTTAGTTTAAAACCTAAATTAAAAGCGACTTCCACAGCAGAGCTAGAATCGAATATTCCAAATGCCCGTTCTTACCACTCTATCATCAGTAAAATGCTTTTACCCATAATTGTTCTCATTAGAACAGAAAAAAAAAGCAAGAATATAAACAATACTGAGCTTGGTATGCAAGGGAGGGCCTCTCCACGGATGAAGTGAGGATGCATCATAGGCATGTTCCTCAAATTGGAATCAACAATTATTCCACACGTGGGAAAGAACCAAGTTGAAAATGAACAAGAGGGTGTGACAATCTGCCAAGTCAAGGGTAAACGTGAAAGCAGCCTGAACAGCCAGGATGTAAGGAAAAGATTCCCAAAGATATCCTTTTACAAGCATTAGGGGTTCAAAGATTTTTTTTCTTTTACCTTTAAAAGATGCAGCATGTACTTCCTTGATCAAAATGAGTCATTGGGAAGAATTTATGCTATGCATATTTCCCCCTTGAAATAATGAAAATCTGCCTTTAATTATTAATTATTCTTGCTAAGAAGTAGATTTAATGGCTACATTTGATGTCAGGATTTGTCTCTCTGTGGCTCATCGAAATTATTGTAAAGTCTCTGGTATTTGGAGTTCACTTGTATCACAAACTGCAATATGTCAGCTTAGAAAACCAGCCCCTGTTCCTCACTGTGTGGCCAACTGTTCCGAACAAGGGGCGGTCCTGGACAAAATGCCCTGCTGCCCATCAACAGCATGATTTGAGATTTCAGATTTTCATTTCAGATCCTTTTAGTCATCATCAGACTGTTAAAACCACATTTTAGAAATTGGTTTTCACCCTGGACTTCCTTCTCTCCTTTTGTCCTAAATATGTGAGAGAGATCAAAGGCAGATTTGCTGGCTCACCAACACATGTTATGTTCAATTTTCTCCTGTCATATTCACATAAGTAAGAGCAGATGTTGCAGGAACATTCATGAGTCTCGTTCTAAGTGTGCAGCCAGACATTTGTCAGGCTAATTTGATTTCCTGAGGACTGCAAGAGGGTGCTGCTGGATAGTTCCATCTGTGACACTGAGCCACTCCTGCCAAATTCCCTTGAAGCCTCCAATGAAGATGTTCTCCGGATTTTTACTTAAGGCTACTTTTTATTAGTTTTCTCCAAGCAGTTTTTCTTCCACTCCCCCTTTTTTGTTTTCCTTTCTTTCACTCTTAACACTCCTATAAGGATGGGGAGGAGCAGGTTTAGGAGAATAAGGAAAGGATGCACATTCCAACGGGATGGCCACAACTGTTGTTGCCACCTTAGTGTTTACAAATGCCTGTTAAAGCCAGCAGGGAAGTCTCACAGCGACTCCAGGAAAAGAATTTTCTGTTCTCCCACAGCTGAAGAAACACTGTAATTTAAATACTTACATACAAGTCAGATGCAAACTTTCTTTTTTGACTGCCTGCAAACCATTTTCCAAGAGATTCCCAGAAATCACTTTTTGTACATTTGTACATAAAAGATTAACAAACACTCCGCCATGCCTTAAAACACTCTTCAGTTTTCAAGCAGACTTTATTACATTTACTCCTTCCATATTTGAATTAGTAAATAAAATTCAAATAAAGACTTGCAGCTGAATATTACCTTTGAATAAAATATGCCAAAATTTTCATAGGATTGGAAATGCTTCCAGATTTAGGGAAGTTATTAAATGGGTTAAAAGTTTTCCCAATACTAAAATGAAATTTGTGCACATGGGAATAGCCATTTTCCCTGCTTATTTTCTGTAGGACTTGAATTGGGGTGTGCCTTTTGGTAAGTGATGCCCTTAGCTTATCCCTGGGAGTCAGAGGGGTGCCCAAGATGGGGGCTTAAATGAGCATCACATAAATGGGAACACAGCCCCTAATTTTGCAGGAATTGAAGGGTTCCCTTCCCAACACCTGACATGATGCTGTATGTTCTCAGGTACTTTAACAGGATCCTTAGGGAGAGATTTAGAAAGGCCCTTTGTGCTGTGTGCTCTGGGGGAAGCCCCACTGAGGGCAGGTATCGGTGCCTTTGGTTGGCTCCCTGTTCCATTCCCATCCCCACTTCCATCCTCATCCTTGTCTCCATCCCCATATCCCTGTTCCCAACCCCATCCCCATCCCATGCCATGCGATCCCATTCCCGGTCCCTGCCGGCGCGCAGGCGGTGCGGGAGCGCCCCCTGGTGCCCCGCGGCCGCAGCCCAGGTGCGCGGGGTCACCAGGTGGGCTCGGCGGGGACGAGGGAAGCACCAGGGTGGACAAGGAGGTGCCGGGGTGACACAGGGGGACAAGGCGGGCACAAGGTGTGCGGGAGGCGATGCCGGGCGCCACCGAGGGCCAGCTGTCCCACTGCAAGGCAGGAGTTCCGGCACCTCCCGCTTCCCTGTTCAGGATTTGGAAAGGGGAGTTAGAAGTACAGGCATACAGAGTTCCCTCTGTGTAAAAAACCCGTGTCTCCCTGTCTACGTTAGTTTCTCCTAAAATAACTTTTGGAAAGGTGAAGATGGGAACACATCAGCACCCTCTGCATGGGTCAAGTAATCCCTGTCCAATCTCCTTTCCCTTCCAGCTGCGGCGAGAACAGGGAAGCAGAGCCACTCCTCCCTTTCCTCATCTTTGGAGGGGATACACATCCAACACACCTGACATGCTCCTGCTTACAGGAATCCGAATTTCTCCAAGTATGTATCATGTTTCCATAGTCAAATTCTTAGGGGGAAAAGAAACAACCTTATTGTTCATTCTAAAATGGGAAAGTCTCACATCAAACTTTTACATTTATTGGGGGGAGGTGAGGGGAAGGAACAATGACAGAAAATGACAATCTTTGGCTTGAGTTTTTGTTTCCATTACACGGATGAGGAAGTGTAACTGTTGTGTTTAAGAGAAAGGTAAGTTATCACCATAAATATCTCCAAAGGCCATTTAGCTCTATCAGCAAACTAGAGAAATGAGCTATTTAGCATAGTTTAGTGACTGAGTTTTCATTTCAAGGTTGAATAACGGCTTAAAAAAGAAAAACAAAAGAGGCTTTGAAATTTTTCCTCACCTTCAGCTCCACTAAACATGAAAACTAACTGCTGAATTCTGGGAAAGTGACCTATTTATCAATGCTTCAAAAAGCTTAAAACTGTGCAAATGACATTGACAAAAACACGACCCTTTCTTTCTAAGCTTCCTTCAGACAATATGGTGAAAACTATGTAGAATATAAACTCAGTTACAGGGAAAAGTCCTAAAGAACACAATTTCTACAGGAAATGCACTCTTTCTAAAGTTTTTCTTCATTCTATTTCTTCTTCTATAACATCTCATCAAACTGGATTAAGAAGAAAGAACTGATCCCCATGTAGTCAAAATATGTCCATTTGATGGAGGCTTCAGTTGCAATCACAAAGTAAATCACCAAATGATCTTGTTCTTCAGTCAGAATATTTCACCCACCACTGCCACCACCAGGAGAAAAAGTATTTAGGCTACAAATGAAAGGATGATACAGTGTTTTACAACATCTTTTCTACTAGAGTATAAAGCAAACTCAAGTACAAAATACCATAGGGTACACACCAAAATATTCAGGTTATTTAATGCTCTCCTAAAACACTAAAACACTTTGATTTGTAGAAGCCTCTAAGAAATGAACCCCAAATAATTTTCTGCACTACTTGTTGTCTTAGCAATGCTTTGTCAAAATCAGCCATGAGAAGGGATGGAAAATGATAGAATTAAAGGACTCTCAATCAAAAATTAGTTCATCTTTCTCCCAGTAAATAACAAGACTTGCTCCAATTCAGGCTTAGTACCAGGCATGATATCTAGCAGCTCCAGTTCCCTAAAGATGTCCAAAGGTAATTTTTAATTTTAAAATAAACAGCAAATACAATCCTCCTGCAGTTTTTGTTCCCATCTACAGTTATGACACCACCTGTCCAATTCATACGATGAGAAATAAAGAAGCTGCATCTCATTCAACATGCAGTCAAAAATGACTGGAGGTCAGAAGCAACCAATGCAAGTCTGAAGTCACTGCTTAGAGATGGGCAGGATTTTTAGAAGTGAAACAAGCCACAGGCTGACAGGGAGCTCTACTGTCCTTCTCCTCCTTCTAAAACACCCGCTGATATTTTGCTCAAACATAATTTCTCTGCTAACCACAAAGCCTAGTGCAGAAATTGTCAAAGGGTCTTCCAAAAGACATACTACCCTCCTTAACAGCAAGGGGAGAAAGACTCGGTATGAAATAGCCGAAACAGTGACTGTTAAAACCTGAGAACTACAGATTGTCTCCAAGAAAGCAGATTAAGGGGAAAAAAATATTGTGAGTACAAATACAAACCTCATGTCTCAAAGCCATCTCCAAGGACATTCCTGTGAGGCAGCCCTAAGCCACTTCAGCTGGGGCCATATCCAGTGGGGATTCTCAGCACCAAGGAAATCATCCCTCCCTCACTGTTCAAAGTCCTGATACAGCAGCATAGGTTGTGTTTTGTTTACTTCTTCATAAGCCTTTTATTAGAGCCCAGACATGTAAAGAAATTAATGCTACCTGGCTTTCCTTTAACTACATGTTAAAGCCATTAAACTGAAGGAGGGTAGATTTAGATTAGATATTAGGAAGAAATTCTTCCCTGTTGGAACAGAATGATACTTAAGATACTTCCAATCCAAAACATTCTAGGATTATATGATCCTATGGTTCTATATTCAGTAGTTCTTATGTTCTACTCAGATGCCAGAGGGAGTTTTAAGCTATCTATTGAAACTTTCCAGCAAATACAGAAGTATTTCTTTTCTTGTGAGTCCACATCAAGCCATTGTCATCAGGACATTATCACTGTTTCTGGATCTCTCAGAAGAAGAGTTTGCTAGGAAATGAGGCATTGATTGGAAACAATGCTCACTGCTGCTTGCAGCAATCCCTTGCCTTCCACTGAAAGGAGAAATCCTTTAGCTCTTCCAATTTTGTTTTGATTTTATGTAAAAGCTCATTGTTAATGTGGCCTTTCCTAGACGCACAATCAGGTCAGACTGCTGTCCACAACCTTAGGCAGTTTAAGTATCTTGTAATATGATAATATTACAAGGATACATGCAGAGAGAGAAAAAAATCCATAAGCTCTTTGCTGACTGTAACTGAAAGAGTAGTCATAGAATCAAGGAATGGTTTGGTTTGGAAGAGACCTTAAGGATCACCTACTTCCCACACTCTACCATGGGCAGGGACACCTTCCACCAGCCCAGGTTGCTCCAAGCCCTATCCAACCTGGCCTTGGACACTCCCAGGGATGGGGCAGCCACAGCTTCTCTGGGCAACCTGTGCCAGGGCCTGTCCACCCTCACAGGGAAGGATTTCTTCCCACTGTCCCATCTAAGCCTGCTCTCTGGCAGTGGGAAGCCATTCCCTCTTGTCTTGTCCTTCCATCCCTTGTCCCAAGTCACTCTCCAGTTCTCCTGGAGCCCTTTTAGACACTGGAAGGGGCTCTCAGGTCTCCCTGGATCCTTCTCTTCTCCAGGTGAACTGCTCAGCTCTCCCAGCCTGTTCCAGAGCAGAGGAGCTCCAGCCCTTGGAGCATCTCAGTGGCCTCCTCTGGACTCACTCCAGCAGCTCCATGTCCTTCCTGTGCGGAGGACACCAGAGCTAGAGGCAGCTCTGCAAGGGGGTCACACAAGGGCATCAACGCCCTCAACCTGCTGCCAATGCCGGCCAACGATGCACATTTGTGCAAGGCAGAGGTTTCACCTGGACTGGGATGTAACCCAATGGCAACTGATCAGATCACATTGCCACCAAAGTGCACAAACACCCCTGTGGAAAAGCCTGTTCCTCTGCCAACTGCCCTGGTGCCCTTCGGCTCTGAGCTGGCTCATTGTGGAAACAAGGCTTCTGTGATGTGACTAAGGGAAGGAAGGAGCAAGGAAGAGCTTGTCAGACTGTTTTTCAGACAGTAATTTCTTAACACACTGATGATTTTCCATCAGATTTGCAAGAGAGACTGACACCTTTAACATATTTATACCCCTTCACAATTCATGTCCACCCTTCGGCACCCAGACTGAGACTACACAGCCTCAATAACTCACTGAAAAACAGATCATGGAGCTAACTCAATGTCCTGGACACTTGCAGAAAGCACATTTTAGCTGTACATTCAAGCAGCTAGTCACCCTGATTTAATTAGAAAGGGTGATGCACACCCTCTGAGCGGCTCAGCAGGATGTCAGGAAAACTGAGGAGAAAAGTGGCTGGCATTACTGATACAACTAGGACAGAACAGAGGAAATAAGATTAAAGTAACCTTCACTGAAAACACCTTTATAATTCCTCTTTAGAGCACAGCACATATAGAAACCTCACTTTTTGATTGACCGTTTTGCAAAATTCCTTCCATGTCACTTTTTCTATGATCCTTGTATACATCCCACTGCAGCCAGTGATATACCACATATATCACTACAGCTGGTGCTGCTTTGTTTGTATAAAACCTTGGCTGTGGTCTGAAATGATGAAAAGGTGAACATTCAGTGCTGGTTACAGATAGGAGTGCAACAGTGCTTCAGAAGAGATCTGTAGTCTTTGAAGCTGATGAGAAAGTTGAACATGCGCAAAACCAAAACACAGCCACACACTAGCCCCACCTGCCAGGCTCTTTCTTCTCTTCTGCTTCTCCCCTGCCGTGCACACAGAGGAAAACACAAGAACAGTTCAACAATTAGCAACAATCTTTTCACATCAATCAACAGTTTTCCTTTGAAATAGTGTGGATGTATTATTTCTTCAAAGCCAGACATCGGACCAAATAATTTTTGCAAAGAGAGCTGTGAGCTGTTACAGACTTGCTTCAAAAGCCAGGAGCAGGGTATGAAAACAAGTCAACACTAAGAGTTCAAAACTCCTTATTTTTTTGAACATGTGGAGAAAACACATTTAATACAGTATTTGGGTTTTTTGAGGTTGGACTTTGGAAATGCTCTCCAGGTGTCATGATGAATTGCTCACCTCTTTAAGAAAGGAATGTTTTTTGACTATGTTCTATGAGAATGCAAAAAAAAAAAAAATTTGCCTCAATCAAACTGAAAGTGAGACATTAAAGATATAAATATGGGTGCAACGTTTTGAGATAGGAGTTTGCCACACTCTTATTAAGAACCCATCTCTTGGTGTGACAATAACTTGAAATAGAGAGGTGCAGCTGTAATTTTTCCTGCTTTTGGAGTGCAAATTTCTGAAGGCAGAACAAGGGGATCCAGTGTAGAAAATACAGCCACTTAGGCATTGAATATGTCTTTAAAATCAGAATTTTATTCATGCTGACATTCTGGATGAGGTGGCCTGCTCTAGTATATAAACAGTATCATTCTCTAGGGTTACCATCAGTATTTACCAGGATCACAAAAGCTTGGAGGACACTGTAGAATCCCCTGTCACAAAATGGCAGGCTAGATAAGCTGCTTTCCAAAATGGACAGAATCTGTTAATTTAAAATTTGAAGCAGTGAATCACTCATTTTGGCACTTGCTCAGCACGTGCTAGAAAAACAAATTACATTTTTTGCTCCTGTCAATGACTGGCTTTCACAGCAGCCACCAGAGCCCAAATTCCCCCACTGAGGGTTTGCTGGCTTGTTCTCAATATCCATCATTCTTCATCCTCTCTAAGCCTGACTGTTCCAAGCAAAATGAGGTCAACCTGACCTAAGCAGGACAAATTAAAACCAAGTGTTCTGGGAATGTCCTCCAGAACACACTCAAGTCAGCAAGCATCCTTCTGCTGGCTGCCATGGGCATTGGATCAGGCCTTGAACAGCTCAGTTCCTGCCCAGCAAAACTCATCTGTGATCCTCAGGTTTAGAAACACCTTCTACAAACACACCTCACTCCAGAGACAACTATTTGCAATGCTTTGTTTTCCCTGCTTCTTTTACCTTGATTATGAGCATCATATCATTTTCTTTTCAAGTCCCCCAAAACATCATGGACACCATGGAAACACATCCTCTCCCACAGCTCCTTTGTGACTTGCTCCAGAATGTACCATACTGGGGCACTTGACCATTTGCCAAGCTTTATTTAGGCATCTTTAAGAACTTTCTCCAGTTTCTGACATTCTCCTGTCACCTCCAGTTCTATTTTACACATCACAGTCTATCAGGAACAGGACAAATTCTCTTCTCTTCCTACTGTAGCTTTTTCACTGCCATTTCATTACCTTTAGATTGAATTGGAGCAGCACTGACTATTCCTGTGCGTTTGGATTTTTTCAACATGTAAGGAAACTGTATGTTCCTTCTATTTTCATAAGACATATGAATTTAAAATTTCACATTTATTTACTGGCTCAAGCAGATTATTTACAAAGTAAATTCTTTCTCCTATGAATTTTATACAAACAAGTTGGGGGAAAGGAAATTCCACTTATGTAAATTCTACATGGAAAAATTGCAAGCATTTGGTAAATATTATGAGAGATAGAACCATATTTTTACTTAAATTCATTTAGAAGGAGAAGTGAAAAAAGTGCTATCTAATTTATGGAAATAGATTCAAGAGTGGCTGATGATGTATTAATCTTGTCTCAAATTCATGATTGCAAATTAGTTACTTCAGAAACTCTGTTCAATAACTTTTGAGGGATTCCACAGGCTCTGGTGTGATTCCATTATGTCATGACTCATAGCTAATGAATGTTTTCCCAGTTCTCACTTTTACAGAAATAAAATTAATAAATGAAGTGATTAGTTCCTAAAATAAAGTTTCTAGTATTGTAGAATCCTTTTAAAACTGACCATGACCAAACTGTCAATGAGCTAATTAAGACAATTACTTTGGATGTATTAGCCACAACTTGGTTATATATACAGAAATTATAGTAATTATTATTGATTATAGTTATGTTATTAGTCTTGGTTATATATATATATACATACACATTATAGTCAGCGTTTTCTATTTAACTCTTTCATTAATTGACTGAGAAGGGAGGAAAAACCACAGGTAACTCTACCTTCTAGCCAATGACAGAGAAAATTCTTCAATTATTATTATTAAAACCATGGAATTATCTGAAACCTGGGCAGTGCTACTTGTCCAATTTGGGAACACTCCATCAAATCAAGACAAAGTTCCTTATGAGTATGTCATCCCAGATTCCATCTCTGTTCAAATGCTCCAATTTACACCTGATAAAACTGCAAGAAATTAGATTTTTGCTGTTCTGATAAAAAACCAAGGGGAAAAAATTAATGGCTTACTGTATTTTAATGTTTAGTTTGTGGAAATCTCAGTCAACCATAAGATTAAATCCAAATTACAAATTATGGGTCAGAACTTGAGTTTGGTTTTGCTTTTCACCACTTCAATTATTAGTTGTTCCCAAGAGCTTTGTTAACGAGTGACCTTGTAAGAGGATTTCATGCCTCTCCAGACTGTTCCTACACCTCCAGAGCATCACTGCGGCTCTTTTCAGCAGCTCTCTGCCAACTACTGAAGATTTTGTGTATCACTTCCTCTTTCCACCAAATCCAGGTTTTTTCCACCAGCCCAAAGGAAATTGCCAATGCATCAGAAAAAAAAATCAGAATATGCAAAACCTGAGTCTTAAAAACCCCAAACCAAACATCTCCCTGTGTCCAACACACTTTGCCAGTTATTGAATTTGTCTTTATTTCCAAATCCAGTTGCTGAATTTCCCCATGTGTTTGTCAGCCATGTGGAAAACCGTGGCACTATCGCTTTGTTTCTGCGCTTAATTAGCTGCACAAAAATGGAAAACTACATCCTCAAGTTGCTCTTTGGAAATAACTGTTATAATTTTGAATATAATCCTCTAGCACTTACCAACAGTGGTGTTAAAATTTCTATTCAGCACACATTTATCTGTTGGTGCACCAGGAAAAGCTTTTTACAAGAAAATCTGTAAATTAGCACTGTATTTCTTTTTATTTACAAGAAGCAGCAAATCCACTAGAAACTTTTTATCAAATCTCCCACAAATAAGACTGTTTTCTAATTGTGACAAGGATTTATTCAGCTATGAACACTCCCTTTTGACCTATATTGCCCTGAGAAGGTGAACTAGAGAACATTTGATTAAGTGATAGCTTGAATGGACTTTGCCTCTTCTAATGATTTGCAATCCAAATGCAATAATAACATCCTTTCCCTGCTATTTCTACATTAGCATCAGGTATCTGGAGAATATTCTTAAAGTCACCTCTAGAATGCTTCAGTAGATGTATTAACAACCTTTAAGAGAAATTCTGTGTTCCCTCAAACACTCTGAAGTAATATTTTACCATCTGCTTTCCTCTACAAGAGCAATGGGGGTGATTATAATTCAATTACAGACCAAGGCAGGATAGGGGCAAGAGACATTCTTTCTTGTCTTTTCTAGAAGAAATCAGATCTGACTGTCAAGGGCTTTGTACAAATGATGAAAAATTGCATCTGTATGTTATTTGCTTTTGCTTTCTTCAACAGCTACAAACTGAGCAGGCTCTGAGCTGTGTTGTGCACTGTGCGATGCACTGTGCTATGGCAGTCAGAATTTCTCATCTCTTTTCAAGTCTTCAGATATGTTTCCATTACATTTCCTAATAAATCTACAAACAAAGTCAGTCTGATGTGATGGCAGCCTAGTTCAGGATATCTACTTTCCTGGATTGTTGCCAAGGTACAGCCAGGACCTTTAATTTCTTAAAAATAGACCCTACAAAAGCTGGCAGGGCACTGGGTCTCAGACCAGGGCTCCTGAAACCTCCATGCCAGCCTGTTCCCACCACAGTGTAGTGAACCATGTCTGTGTTGCCCCTTGTCCCAGGAGTACACGATGTTGTGCTGCAATGCTTCTGTTAGGATTGGCCACTGAGTTGCTTCAGGGGATTTAAGCTTCTTCCACCTTTTTTCTTTAAGTGATGCTACACTTCTGGATTGTCTGTATTACGCACTGTTTCTTTATTGAGTATTAATCCCTTCAAACAGAATGATTGTCCTAGAATTGTCTAGAAATGCAGGAGAGACATATGCAGTCCCTTTCAGGTCACCTGGAACCTGAATGCCTTCATCCTCTATGGGGTGTGCTGTCTGGGCTGGCTGACCCAGGTGCAGGGCACACAAGGCAACCTGTCACAAAGAAAAACGTTGCCCAGAGGTACCTGCAGAATTCTGGTGCCTGGAAAAACAAACTGGTGACTGGGAAAATGTTGGTTACCTCAGAAAATTTAATGTTTTGGTGTTGAATGGGATAATAATCCATATATAAATAATCCATTTGGAAAAACAAAGAGGCCTGAAAATACTTGTTCCAAAGCATCAGCTCCAGCACAGCTAGATCAGTAAGTAATCAGATTTGAGGAAAAAACTCCTGTTCTCCAAGGACAGCAGGGGATATGAGGCATTTATCTGGTAACCATACACACACTAATCTACGGAATAAGGAATCTGCTGCCACAGAAGGGTGGTAATAGAAAAACCACAGAAACCTTTCACACAAAAAAGGGTGCTTAGAACAGGAGTGCATTTTGTCTTCTGGGAGCAGCTCTCGCAGGGCTGAGGTGATTCTTAGCATATTTTTTTGACAGCTATTTCACTAAGACATGATTATGTTTAGTAATAATTCCTCTGGAATTTATGAAATCCTAAAATGCAGAAGACTGCTGAATGCCATGTTCTGGCATGAGAGAAACTGTCCCAGTCTTTCCAGCAGAACTTGATTTATGATGAACACATTACCTTTTCTTTGCAGATGATGACTCCATGTGAATGAAGCCCAGGACGAGCACCCACTCCAACACAGAAGCGGCAGTGCTGGATTTCCACTAGAACAGTTCCTTATGTCAACTCTGCTTAGGCAGAGAAGAGAGTTTCACTCTCCAAGGAAAATATGTACAATTTCCACTGTAGTTGGGAACAGCAGGAGACCTCTGGGGTCTCCTCTGCAGCAAAATCTTGTGATATGTATACCCTGCCAGTAAAAGCAAGCATCCACCCCATGCCAGCTTCGCTAACAGCACAGTTTTGCAGATAGAAGTAAGACCAAATTGAGGTAAAGCACTGGAGAATTTCGGTGAGGAAAGTAATATGATGTTCTTTATGTAACAGAAAGAACTTCCATAGTTTTCTTTTCAATTGGACTAAAATAAAAGTAGGAAAAAAAAACATTTCTAACGACTCTCACCATAGCTGTGAGACACATTCCTTTGTGAGGCAATCTGAGTAAGAACGTGTCTTTTGAAGAATGCAGGAGACAGCCTTTAACAGCAAACAGTTCACTACCTTAACACAGCAGAACTAGTGCTCTGCCTGTAATGATGATAATCCTTTCTTTGCTGGCTCTTAACCACCAAAGACTGTAAATTACAAGGATGACTGATTCTTTGGTTTCCATGTTTAAATATCTACCTGAAAAATCAGGCTGCTAACCAAGGAAGAAGAGAGCATTAGCTTCAGGTCGATAGACACACCACTGTGTATGGCAGGGTATTATATAAAGCAAGATTCTTATTATCACCTTCTTAATTCTTGTCAATGTGTCAGACTCAGCTGTATATGTTTCTACTATACCAGTGGCATTAAGGTGACAAAAAGACCCTGATAAATTCAAAGAAACCCATTAAGGACTAAATCTCAAGATAACATTACAAAATAACAAATAATTTTTGCAGTAGCTACTTTAAATTTAAACTTCCAATGTTATTATCATACATTTTTAAATCAAAGCTATCAGGGGCTTTTGTCATTACTGAAATTGTGTGTATAGATTGATTCAAGCCTCACATATCAATTTGAGTTGATCTTGTTAAATAAATGCTTCTCAAACCTAATATAAAGTAGGAAAAGCACTAGACAAAGAGAGAGACATTAATCATACATAACTACAAAGCTTCTCTTCCTTAATACCAGAAAGAAGCAGAAGCTACTCTTACTTGTCAGCCACATGCCAGTAAAATATGAATATCTGTAAAACACAGAGTAAGTACCTGGCAAAAACACTTGAATACCTCTGAATTAAATAAAATCTTTCTCTTTATTTGTTTTAACATTGAGAGAGATCTGCCTATTTCCAATTCAGACTTTCTGGGTTTCTAATAAGAACTAAAACCACAATTTCTTATTGAAAACAAACAAACAAACACCAAACCAAAAAAAAAAAAAACAAAAAAAAAAAAAAAAAAACAAAGAAAGAAAGAAAAAAAAAAAACACCATCAAAAACAACAACAAAAACCACAGCCAAATCAGTCCTGTAAAGTACTGGAAGTCCTGAGCCAGCACTCCTGCCTGCTTTTCTCCACTTGGGCAGAGTGCAGTCAGCAAGTCATCAGTCTGTCTTCCTCACGGGCTTGCCAGGAGAGCCAGGCTGACTTCCCCAGGAGAAAGAAACTGGACTACATAAGGCTCTGAACACAAAGAGTATGTACTCTATCCAGAAGAATTCTTTACTAATTTGTACTGAAAATAGAGTGGACAGCCTTTAGGATAGATGTATCTTGCCATAAGATACTGAACTGGTGCCAAGCACAGCCAAACATCTCTGCTGAATTTACAGCCATGCTAACAAAGGCAGAGAGTTTTTTTTTATTCTGCAGATGGAAGTAAGACCAAATTGAGGTGAATTTTATTTACTCCCTGTGACACCTGAAGTCTCAGGGATTATTTTAGACTCTGTTGTCCAAGACTTTCTTCTGTGCTGTATGAAGCTTTGCACAGAGGTTAGTGCCGACATACAGAAAAAGTACAGCAATCTGTCCTTTGAGAATTGACTTCTCATTTTATTGAATTGCTGCACTTGAGAACAACACAGCTTTATGTGCTGTACAAACCAAAAACTACTTAAATTTGGTTCATTTAGATATCACACTACCACAGCAAAATCCCCCACCCCTTATGACTAAATTTTGGTAAAAGTCTTACAAACTAGTTTCAAAGTATGCTTGCATAAATTATAGTTTGTTAGATCTATGGAGCCTAGCAGTCCATGAAAACTAGTGATCCCAACTTGCAAGCATGTACTAAAACTGCACCCTAAATAAATGATGTGTAAGCCACATGACACTACAAATTATTTTCCACTGATAAAACAAGACACCCAAGTTTCTGAATCAGAAGGACAAACTCATGAAGGAAGGGTGGGCTTGGAAATAACTGCAGGATGCCCTAAAATATAAAAAATATGACATAATAGACACCAACTTAAGACTATAAACGTTCTTCTGCAGTAAACTCATCATCATGAGTTAAAATCCCCACTGTATTCTGCTGCTTATACTGCAGCAACAAATCCTTACTTGTTCTCCAGGTGATGTTAATGAGGGAAATGTATTCTCTCACTATCAAGTTCAGTTTGAAAGAAATCCCAGACTTTCTTTAAGTCAGATCAACGTTTAGTTCTTTCACTGAGCCTTTGAGCAATGGGGGAAATGAAGGGGGACAAACAGCCCACTCACAGGAGCTAGGGGGAAAAAAACCCACACACCAGTCAGCCTCACCTTGATGGAAACAAGCAAAAATTAATGGAGAAATACCTCTCAAATAGCAGCCCTCAAAAAAAAAAAAAAAAGGCAAGGGGGGCGGGGGGGGGGGTCTATGGGATGATCACTGGGATGGAATTAGGGAAAGGCTTACCCCAGCCAGCAAGAGGCAATGTGCCTTCACTGCATTGCCATGGTTCTTTGGGGAATGCATGGCTGGCTTAGAGCAGTCCAGAGGATCTCTAGAAATTCTTGGAATTGATGTGTAGTGGGGTAGACAAAGAACAAATTATTCTGATGACCCTGTTCATTTCTAGCACAAAAGATCAACCTTTCTTAGAGGTTCGGAACAAATGCAATGTTCTAGATGTGACATTTTATATAGAAATATTTTTAGCTTAAAGAAAAATGGTATTGCTTGAAAGCACATTGTGGAAAGGAAAGAAAGTCCATCCACATTTTTGTAAGCTAAACCAGCAGCAATGAAATTAAAAAAACTAATTACCCCAATCAGCTACTCAGAGCATGATGCCCAGGGAAAGAATTGTCCCTTTCAGCACTAATGGACTGACCACACAGGCACACTGATGTTTTAGTAGGTGACAAATAAAAAGACTGTATCTATTATATATTCCCTGTGGGTATATTTTACACATACACATATAACCACAGGTGGTAATCAAGCTGACTCACATTTCCTGCTGGTAATAGAAAAGGTTGTCCTATTTAGACAGGCTATGCTGTGCAGAAATTAAGGTTTCAACAGAAGACAGCTGTGGGGTGACACCAGTGCTTTTCCTTGAGGAAAGAGCAACCAGTTCAAGTCAGAATACCTAAAGATACATACATGTCATTTAGTGGAGTGACAAAATACATGCATTACTGTATTTCCTTAGGATAACAGCATTATTGTCACCAAAACCCAAGGCAATGCCAGAATTGCAGTCACTTGTGCACCTCTGCATGGGCATGCACTCACACACAGAACCTCAAATGAACTGAATTAAACACAAAACAATGCAGAAAAGCAACCAGTTTTGGATTACATCTTTGAGAACAAAGTGAATAAATACGATTTTCATCAAAATCAGCCAAGTCTACACAATCCTAAAGAATGAATAAATCACCAGTATCAGGTACTATGCTCTCACTCCCCCAAGAAGATCAGGCTTACGTGCTGCTTACTGCTCACTAAGTACCAAAACCCAAATGTGGGCACCAAGAGCACAGCTCCAAATGAAACTGCCCCCAGTTACCCAAGAGGTTCCCAGCCTCCTGGGGCTGGTAGTCTGGACAGGTACATCCTCAGGCAGTAGGAGACTGCCATCCTGGAGGGTGGAACCCAAGAGAGACACAGAACTTCCTCATGTGTCAGCATGAGACTGGGAAATGCCCCTGCAGAGTTTATTGAGCACAAATTTCCCTGCTAAATGTGAATGGATGTCTGTAACCTACACAGGTCAGGGTCAGGAATGGGAAACATTCACTTTGGAATAATAGGAGTTACACTGAGTCTGCCTTGGCCACTCCCACATCTCTCAGCCAGGAATATCCCCAGATGGAAGAATAAAACCTGTACTTTCTCCCTGTTATTACACTACAAAATGACTCAGGGGAAGCTACAGCTTCCCCTACACATCTCACACATACATGGCTGGAAAGCCCTAGAAAATTACTAAGCATCAGGAGAAGAACACAGATGGACAGAAATGAAATTCCTGTCCTTCCCCNCTGGACAAGTAATGTTCTTGCAACAGCTCATCTGAACAGTCAGTGTCCGGTTTGGCTTTGTGTAGTCCCCCTTGCCTAAAATCCTCTTGGCCTGGGGCATTCTATTTCCAGAGCAAACAAGTGTTTTCTCCTCAGAAGTGGATTTACAGCTTCTCAGTCTCCACCTTCCAGAGCTTCACAGACTGTGGAGACAACCTTAAGATTGCAAAACACAAAACGCAAGCTTGGGTATTTAGTGGTTTGCTATTTAGAGAGTTTGCTAAGCTCCTTGAAGGGGCAGTGGGAAGCCGTGGGGAGTGGACTGCTGCATTCAAGAACATTTGCTCCCAGTTCAAAATATTTCAATTTTCCCATGAGGAGGCACAGTTTCCAGGGAGCCACAGGTGAAATTCCTGTGTGATTTTTCCTTTTCCAGACACACATCATCTTGTTTACCAGGCAGCAGTGGAGAGAAAGAGCTCCATGTGTTCCATATCTCCAGTTGCCCTTCTCAAGCTGTTGCAGGTGCCCCATTCTGACAATACAGACATTTACAAACAGCTTCAGTTGTTTCTTTTTCATCATGGAAGAAAAGGAAGGTCTCTATTGAGGATGCCTCACACGCAGAAAATTTCCTTTTCAGAAACTCAGAACATATTTTAAAATTTTTATTCCTAACACATCAGGCTGACTGTTACAGAAGAGTATTTTGATATACTCCCCAGTTAAGAGCATTAAATTCAAAGGATAAATAATGACACAAATACAAAACTCAGACAAGCAATGGTGCTACCTTTGAGATATCTGGAGGCCACAGAAGATCACCTTGGGTATTTTACCATAGGTGGAATATCCTTAGGGAAATGCTCTGATTACTCACAGGAAAGGACAGATTGAGCTCTCTGATGAGAGTAAGTGGACATAGACCCTGCTTGGAAAGATGGGAAAGTGTGTTCAGCTTTACCTCTTCTCACCTGATTTTATAACCTGTTGCAATGAAGAATCTTTCATAACCTTGTTAAAACTTTTACCTCCCACAAAATGCAGATTAAAAAATGCCTTATGCTTATCCTCAGGGAAAATTGTAATGACATAAATTCAATGTGAAATGTATAAAACATTTTTATCGGATAGGCTTTATTGGAAAACTCATGAAAACACAGAAAGGTGTCAGTTCTTGAAGCTGAATTACTATAGAAAAAACTCAGCCTATTTTGAAAAGGTATTCAGAGAAAGCTAATAAAAAAGTAAAGTTCCTCTTTTCTTATCTTTGCTCTGTGGCTGGAGGGAGAAAANCCAGCAAGTTTAATCCTCATTTTAAAGAAAGACCAGCACTGCCATGCAATTGTTAGAAAAAGGAAAAGATTCTGGCGAAGTGCATTTCATGCATCAACGGGGTTTTTTTATTTTATTGTTCCATGTACCAGGAAAACAATTCACTTGACTTGATAGTACTTGATCCTACTTGTCCCAAATATAATGAAGTGGTGCCCAATACTAGAATTTTGAACAGAAAGTAAGGGACTGTTCTCCCTTTCACTTTCAGACTTTCATAATGACAAAAATCTTATTTAATTGCTGAAATAGCAAGGAGATATGAAACAGTGCGGAGCCTTTCTTGGTGCCTAATTAGGGATAACCTAATCAGGCGGTTCTGCTGAGTTCTCTGAAGTGGCTGGAGAATAACACATACAATAAATGCAAGCATGAGGCAATGGAATAATAAACAAGAAACCAGAGAAAACAGCAGAAGACTCAAAAGTCCTTACAGTAGTGACTATGGTACTGCTGCAACTGAAATGTGGTGAAGGTGGTCTTGCAGCTGAGAGCCTAAAGTCAGTGGCTGACTCAGAACTGCCACCAAAGAAACAGTGACTTGAAGTAGAATTAATGTCACGGGCAGAGGGTCACTTGCTGAAAATCAAAGTGAAAAGCACATGCAGACAGGGAAAGTCAGCAGGCCAGGACATCAGCACAGAAAAGCACCTGGTTCAAAGGGTTGCTTAGTTTCAGACCCCGAGAAGTGATTGCCAAACAGAAGTTGTGGAATAAAAATGAATTTCAGGGCAGCCTCCTGCCTGTGTACCAGTGACAGGGCTGGATGGGGAGGGCAGGGAACAGCTGGAGCTGAGTTTTAATGGAGAGCAGTGAAAGGTTGTGCTTTTTGCCAGAAAAGAGCGTGAAAGTGACACATGCAGATGATGAAGGAAGGTGGACAACACAGGAATGTCTGCCTGGAAACCTTCTGTTGCAGGGCAGCAGCTGCGAAGATTGCATGGGGGTACAGCAGGCCCGGGAAGACTGTCTGCATGAAGTGGAGTGTTCTCTGGAACACAAATACCTGCATGGCTGACATACCAGCTGTCAGAGGCAGTAGCCCTAGATCCTGATCCCTTCAAAGCAGAGATCTTGAGTTTCAAAAGGATCAACCACTCCTCCCAATTCACTGAGCAGTGACACTAAATGGTACCAACCCATCCTTGGGCATTTCAAAAGCAGGATCCTTACAGAAAGCTGTTGCCAGAAAGGCAAGAGAGAGGTGAGACACAACAGGTGAGGTTTTGCTGAAAACAAAGAGATGGAAGGCCCACAAGGAAGCCAAAATCAAGGTCAAAGTCAAAATTTAGTTTCTAAGCTACACATATAAAAGACTAAAACAGTATTAATGCCTTTCCTGTCAACACTTTTCTTCTTCAAAGGAACTAATATAAAAGCATTTCCAACCAACCCGGTGTCCCAGGGTCACCTTCCCTAACAGAGGATTAGGAGTTCATCACACAGAGAGAAAATACCCTTTCACTGACCAGTCACAGAATTATGAACAGTTTTCACTACCCTAGCAACACGTTAATCACAGGTTCCAGCCCTAAATTTCTTGGCAGCACACAAGGTGAAAGACAAGCACCGTTAATGCTGCTGGACATGTTGTGGACTTAGTTACCTGCATGAATTTCCATCAGAAATAGTGGAAATGGGGAAAGTTGTTAAGTTTGCCTTCATTATGGGGACTCCCATCATCCTCCCAAGTACTGCAAACATCCTGTGAAGAGTTCCCCAAAGGAACTGTTCCAAAACACTCCTTCTGCCCTATGAATGGGAACAGAGAGACTCACAACAGTCATAAACACACTTTCAGAAGGCTATTTTACATGTGGACTGTGACCGTTTAGAGATACTTGTTATGACTGTGGTGTTGAGTCAGGAAAATAAATTGATCTAGTTTGTGGATGACACAGTAGGTGGCCAGTACAAAAATATAAAGTATCACCACAGGAATAAAGTCTGCTGAACAGGATAAATACAGGATGGGGTGTGGGAGTTGATGACTTAAATAAATGCTGAGACATCCTGGGCAAACTGAACAACCCACATCTGGAAACAGATATGTTTGCTTAACAAAATATCAATGTTGTAAAATACCTTGAAAATGTATTGATTGTTGGCAGAAAACTTCGAGCAGTAATTCCCAAATCCTCTGTTCCCCTTCAGATTTCATAATGACAGATAAACCTGTGTGCTTTAGCAAGTGAAAATAGATAAACCACTTTCTTGTGCAAACCACATGAATTCATCTCTGCACTCACACTTAGGCTGAAGGAATGCAAACACTGCAAAACAGAGCTAAACATCAAGAGAATTACTTTTTTTTTTTTAAGGGGGCGTTTATTCAGTGGACAATAAATATTGAGACTGAACAGAACATGAAGTTTCTTTCAAAGACTTAGAAAATTGCCTTATGCAGCTTCATGGCTACCAAGTCTGAAGGCATGTTCTACTGTAGGACAGATGAAAAACCCACAGTGCCTACTTGCTGCTCTGCCCATCATCTTAGCAGGATAAAGAATGGCTGAAAGGCTGGGAAACAAACACCATGTTAAAATAAGTGTGCCTTCAAACTATAATTGCAATAAATGATGCAGACATGTAGCCCATACTACAGGATTCTCTTTATTCCTTTCAAAAAGATGACTAATATTTATGTCTTTCTTTTACGTTTAGCTATGAAGCAAAGGAGAAAGATGGAAAAAGTTGTGGCTCTTTGGAGCCAGTACCATGGTTTAACCCCAGCCAGCAGCCAAGCCCCTCACAGCCCCCACCAGCAGGATCAGGGAGAGAATAAGAAGGGTAAAAGCCACAAAACTCATGGGTTGAGATAAAGACAGATTAACAGATGAAGCAAAAGCCATGCACACAAACAAAGCAAAACAAGGAATTAATTCCCTGCTTCCCATGGTTGGGCAGATGTTCATCCATCTCCATAAGTGCAGGGCCCCACCCCAACAGTGGCTGGGGAAGACAAATACCATCACTTCAAACATCCCCCCCTTTCCTCTTCATTCCCCTCAATTTCTATACTAAGGATGATGCCATATGATCTGGAATATCCCTTTGGCCAGTTGGGGTCACCAGCCCCAGCTGTGTCCCCTCCCAACTTCCCAAGCACCTCCAGCCCCTTCCCAGCACGGCCATATGAGGGGCAGGAAAGGGGCTCTGGGTAAGCTCAGCAATCACTAAGCCGCCTCTGTATCACCATCCCTGTGTTCAGCACAAACACAGTCCCACAGCAGCCACTGGGATGGAAATAAACTCCACCCCATCCCAAACAAGCACCAAATAATCAGTTTCTTCTAGATTTGCTCTCCTTCCCACTGAACATAACACATGGTGGCCTCCAGCCATGAGATGTACCTTTAGCTCCTGCAAACCAGGGGTCATCCAACTATTAACACTCTTCCTCATCTTTCAATTTGATCCTACTCCTGTGGTCACAGAAAAGAGTTGCAAAGCTTCCAGAAATACCAGCCATGAATTTCCAAGACAAGAGGATAAGAGCTCTGACCCTTCTGGTATCTAAAGCATAATAACATTATTTCCCCACTTTGGCTAGAACTACAATGAAAAATAACCTTTCAAGGATGCATAAGGACTATGGCAGGACTCTAAACATGAGCTCTGTGGCCAGAGGAGTCTCAGCTGCCCAGTAAAGTTCCAAACTAGCTAACATCCTGCACGAGCCAAGTATTATAACATGGTAAGGATGAATCAGAAATCCCTGGAATACCCAGGGCTCACCTGCATAGCAAGGGCCACTCCATAAGGGATGTCTGCCAGGACGTGGTAATCCCTGTAGTTGGGACACCTTCAACATATTAGGCATTAGATAGTGAAATTCTGAATACAGTAACAACTACTATAATTGAAGAATACTATTTTGCATATTGGCCCATTACATAAATATTTAAATCTCACCCCCTTCTAGGAACTCTTACAAACCTAGTCAGTGTTTATCACTGGAATATTTAAGGGAGTATTTCACATGTCCCTTTATCTTCTACTTGCCTGGAGAGTTGCCAGCTGGAGAGAATTCTCAGGCTAAGGAATGTTTGGCTCACTATCATCCTGCTAAACTTATCCTCAAAGTATTTTACAAATATTAACAAATGAAAGCAATCAGCATAATTTTGGAAAGCCATCAGAAAAGGCATGAGGCTGGTAAATTTTTCCTTGTGGTTTGGTTCCTAAAAGAATATAAAATACAAAGCTCCAAATCTTGTCTCTCATGATCACAGACCACTGCAGTTTTTCTTACACTATATCTCTGTTTCGGAGACAGCCTCAATTCTTTCTCGCCAGCACCAAACCTTTAGATTCTACAATTTAGATAACTATTACGTTATTTTTTAAAAACTTCCTCGTAAAATAGTGTAACAAAGTGTTTGCTATTGTCTGTCAGAAGAAATGCACGTTAGTTATGTTTCTCTCTTCCTCTTTAAATCAATTCACTAAAAAGTTAATGTTCTTAATAAGAACTTAACAGTTCTTCTACTGGCATATCTCTACACAAAAAAGAATTGTTCAAACTATCTTTTGCAATACCTTATCAAGACAATGGGTTGCCATGTCTTTGCATTTCTAATAGTTTCCAAATTCAGTTTCCTACTAAAAGGAAGAAACACAAGTGCAGGAGAGAAAGGGAAAGAGGAGGTAAATACTTTAGAGTCCTGCACAAAATCCTTTTGTGTTGCAAAATTGAGCTCACCACAGTACAGGTTTTGTTCTCCATATTCTCCAAAGGGACACTGATATTTGGAGTTGTCAGTCAACTGAAACCCAGAGCAGTCAGTGCAAGAGGAGGAAAATCACCCATTCTGTGGGTAGGACCAGTTTGTACAGCTAGTTTCTCCAGACAGGGTGTGCAAAGAGCTGTTGGAAGGGCAGGTTCACACTCAGAGCAGGAGTTACACTCTGGCTGCATTTCAGAGCCACAGTTGGATGGGTTTCCATCAGTAAGACACAGCTCCAAAGGTCTTACACACAGACCCTGCACACTCACAGGCACAAGAACTGCCCTGTGCCAGCACAGAAGCAACAAGGTCAGTCTTCCTTCCCAGGGAGGCTGCCACCCAAAGCACAGAAGCAGCTATGGTGGGACTGTTCAGGTAGTATTTTGCATGCCACAAAGGTATCTCAAAGGGAAAAAAAAACAGAGACTCAGGCCCTGGACTTGTCGAGCATGCCAGGAAAACCTGCAGGGACAGAGTGCCCCTGGGACAAACAGCTGATGGCTGTCTGACAGGTTACATACTAAAAATAAATCCCATGGTTGTCTTTTACAGCTTAAAACCCCCAAACCAATAGATAATGAACAGCTCTTTCAAGTGTCAGCTAGGATAATTATGCTTTTCAAAATCCAGAATGCAATTTTGGGTGAAATAACTGTAAATATATTGCATTTAGAACAACTCCTTCCTTGTAGTACCTTGCAGTCAACAATATCACCTGCATTTTTAAAATTCAGTAAACTTCAATGGGTCTTCCACAACCCTCCCTCTAATGCAAAAATAACTGTGAGATAGAGCCAATGTGCAAAATAATTACATAATAAAAATAGTAATAAATATTTAATAAATACCAGCAGATTCCACATTTGTGAATATAACAGGAAAGATACACTTGACTTGCAAACTGGAAAGACAGTCCCTTGGCTGCAGCCAACCTTTCAGAACATAGAAAGGACTTTTAGGAGACAGATGTAGCAGAGATCTCTGCCGGAAAAAAAGGATGCAATAATTAAAAAAAAATAAATTTAAACTTTGGAAATATTTGGGGAAAAAATCCTTCACAGGGAAATTGTTCTTCTCTCCATGAAAAACACAAACTGTTCAGAGCACCAGTGATCATATAAGCTTGTCACTGGCTAAACTCTCATCTCAGGCAGGATGATGAATTCCTGCCTTGCTCATCTTTCAGCTGCCGCTCAGTAAACAACCGGAAATTCCGGCTCCTGAATGCCCAGGTAGGAGGAATGAGAGGCAGCTCTGAGATCCCTGCTGAGCCCTCATCTCTGGGGACTGTGCCCAGGCCGTGTCCCCACCCAATTCTAAGCACTTTGTCACAGCCTTGGCTATTGCTGGCGAGCACCTTGTCACCAGCCTTGCTTTGTTCCTTAAGGTACGGAGCCTGCAGTGGCAGTAAGGGAGCAGAGAAACCTTTCAGGCAAGATTCCTTCAGTTTTTAGTAATAGAATCAGAGTCAACTCTACGGTTATACTTAATTAAACATCATTTTGCAAGAGCTTCCTTGGTGAGTTTAAGACAGAACAATACAGCCGCTATTTAATAAAGCTGAAAGAGTGACAGCGCAGAGAAGTGCCTGGGAAAAGAGGGTCTCTTGACAAAGAAGTGAGAAGTAGGAGCAAAAGGGGTATAAAATACATTGAGGTTATAAGAAATGAAAAAGTAATTCAATATTACCATATGACAAACAGTCTGTACTTACTCAAATCTGATTTGAGTCTGTGTCTCCCCCTGTGAAGAACAGCCTAGACCAGAGACATTTCAAAAGGTTCTCACGGTAGGAAACAATAATAACACACAAATAAAACCCCACGTCCTGCTCCCCATCCCACCAGCAACAGGGCATATGACCTGAGCAGGGCCAAGCCACAAAATCCTTTTGCTTTAACAAAAGGTCCTTTGCAGTAAGACATCAGAAAGGAATACAAAAGCAGCCATAACTCTAACAGCCTAAAATACAGCATCTCCACACTGAGAATCAATATCCCAGTAGAAATACTGTGGCAGCAGCCTGTGGAGGAGGTGTGCTGCCACTGGCTGTGCATTCCCCTCTGGAGGGCTGAGCCTTGGCTGGGAAAGGAGGCATCGACCACAGAGCTGCAGCTCAGTCAAATACTCTGTCTCCTATGCTGGAATCCAAATGCCAGGGTGATTGGCTTCCTCCAGCCCTGCAGTCAGAGCAAGGGAGACTTACTGGAGCGACTTGCCAAGTAGCCAAGAAAATCATACACTTTGAATTCTTTGCTCCATCAAATCAAATCCCTCTTGAAAAATAAGTGACCAGTTGCTCTGGGAGAAGACTTGATGGAGACTCAGCGCACAATAGGGTGGAATGAAAAGCTTGAAGACAGGTTGTCTTGGCAACATCGTCTGATTCATATTTAAAGATAAAATCACCCTCCAGAGCTAACGAAAAGAGGATGACAGAGATGGGGGGGGGGGGATGTAGGCATTCATAATGTCTTCATAGCAGAAAGCTCTGCCTCCTGTCAGTTGCTTGAATTATTTCATGACTCTTTGGTAGGGTTTCCTCTGTTCATTGTAAAACATCCTCTTTATAGAAACTATTAAGGCAAACAAAAGAGATTAAAAAAACACCACAAACTCCTCTGAGACACTTATCACATGAAAACAACATGATGCTTCAATGTCTGAACAGCCACCTTTTTTTTGTTTTTACACATATATTAACACACCAGCAGACATTTTTGTAGTATAACCATGTTCTCACCATAAATTGGTGCAATTTTATTAAACATAGACACTGTTCAAACTGCTCTCTGTATAGTGATCAATTTTAAGGGTCTGATTTTTTTTTTCTGTAAAACATCTCATTAGACTGGGGTCTGATGAGATGGGCAGGAAAATCCATGAGACTCTAACAGGGACCTGTCAGGGTACAAGTGTGCACACCACAAGACAGAGTGGCAATGCCAGACTGCCACCTGCTGCATCCCACCACACATCTAGGCACTCTATCCAGGTACTGCCTTCCAGCAGTAATCTCTTAGGGCAGAAATTCCAAGTATTAATCACTCTCAATAAGTTGCATGGGGGTTTTTTTTGTTTGTTTGTTTGGGTTTTTTTTTTGCTAAAATGCTCTCAATAATTAATCAGAGTTCTACCTTAGAAGAATGTAGGGGCTGCCTGATTTTGTATGCACTCTGTGCTTCTGTCAGGAAAATAAGAACAGAGTTAAATTGGAAAGTCCCAGGTTATTTGTCCCTATTTCAATTAGTTTAACACTCAAAGGATGTTAAAAAGGCAGTAAACCATTTCTCTGCATTTCTTTTCCCTCTGTTTTGTTTTAATGGCTGATGGCACTCAGTCTAAAATTCCACATGAAAACAATTCCAACAGGGAAAAAAAGAAAAAAAATTGCCATATGTGTTCAATCTCCCTTACCAAATACTTTAGTACCTTAAGACACTCCCAACTTTTTGTAGCTTGACAGGCTCTATCATTTCTACCTTACAGGCATTTTCTCCATCCACTCAGCCCTTTATCTCTCTTATCCATTCATCTCCTGAATAGCCTCTCGAGGCAACTACTGCGGAAGTTTGAAGAATGAAGGTAAATTGGTGGAGAAGATTGATTTAACACAGGTGATGTCTTCATCAGATCTTTCAGTGTGTGAATAACAGACATTTCTTAATTCCCCTCCTAATGAGCACTTTCCATTGCAGAGGTTCGCTGCTCTCTCACTCCCAGGCTTGGCTGAGCACTACAGAAATGCCATTTTTCTATCAGCCAGTTAGCACACTTTCAAAGGAAACCTTTACACTAATTCCACCATTTTGACTTGAATTTCTCTTTTGTTAGCTATCTTACTTCCTTCAGTCCTGACTTGTAGCCCTGCTCTGCTAACAGATGGCACAATCCTTCCCTTGCCAATGAGAAGCCTAACACTTTTATAAAGGTAGGATTTTCATAATGGGAACTAACAGGTGTGCAGAGCAGAAGGATGCAACAATTACATTTAACTGGTTGGCAGTAAAGGACGATCCCAAATACCTGCTGTTAATGCAATCCAAGTCTCAGCTACAGCAAGTATGAAAAGTGGTGGGGAAAAGTTAAAAAAAAAATAAAAAATTTAAAAGGCAGAACCGGCAAGTTTTACCTGTGCTTGAGATAAGTAATAAAATAAAGCCTATTGTAACATTGGGCAAAGTAGGTGATTTGGGGTCAAAACAGTTCATCCTTGAAAAAAACCCTGAAGACTGGGGAAAAAGTTTACTGGGAAGATTACAAAGGAAAAATCATCTGCCGAGAAAAGTTCCTTGTGAATACATTACAGAGCTAACAATACTGGGTTTAGTTGGAGGAACATGAAGCCTAGCTAGGTAGGAAAAAAAAAAAATCTGTTTTATTTTCGTCTTGCCTCAGAAATGTAAATAATGCATAAAAATAACTTATTACATATTTATGATGTCCTTTACAGAGGGAACTCTATCTATGGGCAATTATTCTCGTTAATTTAGCCAGCAGTGTGCTCCCAGTATCAAAGATGGTCACTGGGCAGTTATCCCAACATCCCTGCAGGCACAGGCCCAGCCAGGGAAAGCAGGGCACGATTCCCTTCCACGGCCCTTACTTCTCCTCTGCAATGAACCAAAAGAGGAAAGTTCTGTGAAAGGAAGGACTTGGGACCTGAATTTCTCAGGTGTTCAGATTTTTAATGTCACAGACATGTGCCTAACAGGACCCCTTCAAAAGACTTTTGAGCAGGCTTGGGGTGTTCACCTGGAGAAGAGAAGGGTCCAGGGAGACCTGAGAGCCCTTCCAGTGCCCAACAGGGCTCCAGGAAAGCTAGAGAAGGACTTTGGATAAGGTTAGGGAGGGACAGGACAAGGGGAAATGGCTTCACAATACCAAACGGTGGGGATAGATGGGATATTGGGAAAGAATTCTCCCCTGTGAGGGTGGGCAGGTCCTGGCACAAGTTGGGCAGAGAAGCTGTGGCTGCCCCATCCCTGGAAGTGTCCAAGGCCAGGTTGGATGGGGCTTGGAGCACCCTGGGCTGGTGGAAGGTGTCCTAGCCCATGGCAGGGAGTGGCACTGGCTGAGCTTTAAGGTCGATTCTGACCCATATTCAATCTAAAAAGTAATAGCACTTTAGTGCCTGTCCCACAAAGCACATCAGGCACCTTCAGTTCAACACTGGTTCAGCTTTGTGGTTCGATGCCTTCCCAGCACAGCTTAGTAAAACTATGGACTTGTATCCCATTGAAGTTTAACTTGTTGTGATGATGCTTCTGGATCTCAGGGAGCCTGGCTTAGGGCAGCACACAGGGGCACAGACTGAAGCACTGGTAACAAAGCACTCAGAGAAACGCTGCTAACTTGGCCTGACAGGAAGTGATTGCAACTTTTGCAGACTCAGAAGTGAAAGACTGGTGTTGTGTTTCAAAAGACTCATGCCAAAATACTGAAGCCATGCCAAAGTCAGAAGCTGAAGCTTTGCAGGGCCATGAGAAAATTCTTAACCAGGCAGCCTCAGAAGACTTTTGAAAACTCATTCCTATTGTTGAAGGTACATTACTCTGCCATCAGAGCCTTCAAGGGCTAAAGAAACTCAAATATACTCCTATAATCAAAGATCAAAATCAAGCAAGGGCTTGATCCAAAGCATGACTACAGAAAAGCTTCAGCCTCCCTCTCCCCAGTTTCCCTTCTATAAATAGAAAAAACCTAGACAGGGTAAGTGGAATCCACTTCAAATCCTGCTTTTAAAACCTACATTAACCATCAAACTTTCTGCTTGAGTTTAGTGCATTGGTAACATTACACAGCTACAAAACAACAACTAATCATACTGGACTCTCTACTTGGCCCCTCTGATACCCTGCCAGGGTCACAAATGGGGCTCAGGGCAGAGCTCAAGCCCTCTTGTCACTCTCTATGGCATAAGCATTATAGGCCCATTTGAAAGGCCACAGCAGTGAGGCATTACAAAAATAAGGAAGAATTTCCAGACTGTACTTACAGCATTTAAAAGAAATGCCAATTTTCTTTGTTGAAATGAAAATATTTACCTTGCTAACAATGTGAGTGAAAGGGCATTAAATAAATACATTAAGCAGTCAAACGATTGACCAAATGACAAAATTTGCCAGCCAAAGTTTGGTTATAGTACCTTTGAAATTTCCCAGTAATGTCAACATTCTGCATATACATACAAATTTGCACTAGATAAAGAGCATAAAATGTTTTAAGCCTGTTCTAATGAAGGGAGGAGTATAACCAAACACCATCTAAGGCACACAGTCCACATTTTTCTGTGAATGTCTGAATGGGTTTTAGGACCTGTTTTTCAGGCAGTTGGAGCAGGGGATAACTACAGGTCCCTTCCAAGTGACAGCTCTTTTCTATTTAACTGACTTTGCTCTTGTGTTCACTCTATTATTCCCCTTAATCACCATTGCTCTGAAATTTTTAAAAGAAATTGCACACTTGAAAAATATTTTGGATGCAGAAATAACACTCAGTTATTCCAGAAGGAAGCCATACACTGAAGCAATGACAAACATCAGACACACCGTTGAATGTCCCATATTCATATTCAGTCCAAAAAAATGGGGGGAAAAAAAAACCAATCAATACGAAAGCAATATTCTTATTATCCCTTCAAACAGGAAGATGGGACTAGAGTTCGCTTAATTTATTGTGTCTTCTGTACCTTAAAACACAAGTTATTTTTAGCTTCATGGTGTGCTTGCCTGAATAAAGAATTAATCACCAGCATAAGGTATGGAACTCTTAGTTTAAATGTTGTCTAAGCTCCAAAGGCAGTAGGTTATTAAACGTAAACATAACTGCTACTGGACAGATTGAAACACCAGCCTCATTCCAAGAGGAATATCCTTCTCAATATCTGCTGCCTTTGGAACTGAAAGGTAGCAATGCCTATAAAACTTGCCTACAAATTATTCCAAGAGATGAACCACTAGTTTGTCAATGACTTTTAAAAGTATATAAAACACTGCTTAGAGATATTTTATAGGGAAATGAACAGGATATGTTTTTATATATGCCAGCTTTATGATTTATTGGGTGTCTGCTCAGGATAAATATACAATAAAGGAAAAGGATGTTTCCACTTTAGCAGACTCATGAAGCCAAAACGTATGAGAGTAAACTGATCCCTGAAAAATCAATACATTTTTGCCTAATAAATATCATATGTGAAATATATTTGTCCAAATATTTTTCATTTTGCATTTATTTTTATGCAGCCTATTAAACTAAAATTAGGGATTACTTTGAACAAATTTAACAATTATACCTCTTATATTATCGAAACAACATGATGAGAGGAAATGGCCTCAGGTTGTGCCAGGAAAGGCTTAGATTAGACATTAGGAAATATTTTTCCACAGAAAGGGCTGTGAAGCACTGGAACAGGCTGCCCAGAGAAGTGGCAGAGTTAAAAAAAAAGCTGTGGATGTGGCACCTGGGGACATGGTGAACACAGGGGTGGTGCTGGGTAGGTGGTGGGACTCAATGACCTTAAAGGTCTTTTACAACCTTAACAATCCTGGAATTCTGTGAAAACACTGTGAACACTGAACACTCTTTTTATGATACATCGTGTTAATATTAGGACAGCAAAGGAAACTCAGGCCTCACAAATAAGTCAGAAAACCTGGTTCCAGTTTACTGACACTTTATCCAAGCCCCTGAATCAACCCCATGCTGCAGCCCTTTCCTTTGGGTCCCAGCAGGTGCCCATGTCAGGCAGCAAGAAGACCATCAGTACATGAACAAATTCCTTGGATGGCAATTTTACTGCTTCATCATGCATTATTTTATTGCTTTTACTTGAAGCAGCTTAAGCTTTAGGTTCAAATGTTCAGTGAGAAACCACAAACAACAGTTACAGTTGCCAATTAAGTTACTTAATCAATCAATTAATCAAGTAATTAAACAATGGAAATATATCCAATGCTTAAAGCAACCATAAGACAATATACAAATTACAGATATCTCAGTCCTGCCACCATTATCCTGAATTTTCTTCCAGCCCTTCTGTTATAAATCCTGCATTTTAATAGAATCATAGATAGACACAACGTTTTGGGTTGGAAGGGACCTTAGAGATCATCTTGTTCCACCGTCTGCCATTGGCAGGGACACCTTTCACCAGCCCAGGGTGCTCCGAGCCCTGTCCAACCTTGCCTTGGACACTTCCAGGGATGGGGCAGCCACAGCTTCTCTGCCCAACCTGTGCCAGGGCCTGCTCACCCTCTCAGCCAGGAATTCCTTCCCAATACGCCATCTAACTCTGCCCTCTGGCAGTTGGAAGCCATTCCCCCTTGTCCTGGCACTCCCTCCCATGTCTCTCCTCCATTCTTGTAGGCTCCCCTCTTGTGAGTTGCTTCTTTTCAGACTTCTCCACCTGTCTCCTCCCATTCACTCTCCCTCCTCATACTCTGATCCCTTTAGGAATGCAGCACTGTATTAGATGGGAAAACCAAAAGAATTGCAGCACTGAGGCTCCTACAGGTAGTGTATTCAAGGACTACACACCAAGCCCTCTGCATTACAGAGGTGTAATCAGGAAGATGAATGCTAAATTGAGTACCACCAAATGAGTCTAACTACCCTCCTGGAGCCAGGATCTTCACAGTATAACAAAAATACAAGAGCTCAGCCAGACTATCAAGGAATCAACACTTGTCCTTCAAGCAAACCAGGGCATAGGATAAAACACTTGCTGTCACATCCGCTGCCAAATCTTTTCAGATCTGTCAAGCCTTTTCTAACAAGGAGTTTCTAGTGAGGTCGTTTTGCTGTGATTGTGTTGCTTTCTTAAGTAGATTGCCATTTTTTGAGTCATTACTAGACACACTTTTCATTTCCAGTTCACTTTGCTTCATGGTTGGTTTTTTTGTTGGGCAAGTTTCTGGATTATCTATGTCATCTATAAATAACAAAAGCATGGTAAGAACCTCAGCAACAAGTCATCTCTACTTCTAGGTTGGAAAGACAGCAGAAAATGAAAACATCACCAAGTTCTCTGAAGAGAATAAACTAAACCTCAAGCATCATGTAATTTAAACATGAAAACCATTGGTGTCTCAACCAAATACCTACTCATATGCATGCCAGGAGACACAGTCATTTATCTTTCAGTTTTAAGTAACTTTCACTTTCCAATCCACAAAGAAAAGCCTCTCACATTCATCATACAACACAAAGAGATCATTCAACCTAGAAAGTCTGACATTTAAGAAAAACAGTCCAAAGGATGTCAGAACACATTAGCTGCTTTACCAAAGAGTTCATTAGCCTCTTGAAATAGGATGCTGGGACTGCATGGTAAGCACCAGGAGCTTATGAGGAACCTCAAAGGGCTTCCTTAAGGCAGCCTGAAAATTAAGCACATAGTAAATCTCCTTTCTTAAACTCTAAAAATAGTTTTGAGGTATGCAGTCCAAAGATTACATGAAAGTTCCTTTACTCTATTATATATAATATTATGTCCAGGGGATGCTCACATAACTTGTTTGTGTATTTATGAAGGAGCATTATTCAGAGATTGTATTTCCATGAAGTCTTCTCTGTTTCAGATCTCTCTGACTCTTCTCCCAGTTTATACTACATGGAGCAAATCACTGAAAGTACAGGGGTTTTGCTTACAAACCAAGGCACTGAAACTAAGATTCTTTCAAATATTGTGAGCATTTTTGGCTTTGGTTTAGTTGTAGTATTGTCACACTTGATTTATAATGGGGTATTCTAGCTATGAATACTAGCTGTGAATAAGCAGCCTTTAAAAAACAATCGCACTAATCTCTTCATCTCCATGAAATCTTGAAACAGCTAAAAGTATGTGGTAGGGGAAAAATAAGTAATTTCCTTTCAAACAGATGTTAGGTCTCTCATTTAGAGGAAAATCTATCTCCTGTTGTCATGGGAGAAGCAGCAAAGGCAAGGGATCTCTCTTGGATTCACAGTAACAAATGATAAGAGACCTTTTCATATCTGTTCTTTTTTACTACTTCTTCATACTGAACAGCATCAATCTTGTCAGCCTTTCATAAAAAAGTTTTTCCACATCCCTAATCTTTCTTGTTATCCCTCCCTGGTCACTGTGCTTTAACCTGGAAGGAAAGCTCATGATGATATTCAAGACTAAGTGAAATGACTTTGAAGTGCACATTTTTACACTGAGAGAAGACACTTGCCCACCTTAAAAAGGGATGTAGTTTCTACATCACATATAGATACTTTTAGAGATAAAGCACTTCATCTGGTAATGCTGAATTATCCGGGTCTATAAAGAACATCAGAAAAAATTAATGATGCCTGAACATCAAAAAATCTGTGACATCATCCCCAATCTAAGGCAGTCAGAAGGGAAACCTGGCCGTGACATCATTTCCCTCCATCCCCAAAAGTCATTCCCAGCTATTCAGGGCAAAAAGGGGAGACAAGCAGAAGAGTTTCCACCTAGGTGCAAGAATCCATGTGGTGTTTTCAATCTCATTGTGGTGTCTTTCTGGACAAAATCTTATGAAGAAATAGGAGACATTTCTTCCTGCTTTAGCATCTGTTTGATCTTCCTTGCTCCATTTGTGCACATCCAGAAGCCCTGAACAAGCTGATGCAGGAACATGAACATCTACAGAGGTAATGACTAACACAGATGCACCAGCCTGCAAATGCCTCAACCTGGGGAAAATACAGAGGATTTTCACTGCCACTTCGAGTGAATAAAGAGCAGAAGTGACATTGTTAGAATCAGTATTTCCCAAATGCACAGATAAGAAAGGAATGGTCATCCAACATTGCAACAGGGAGGGAAAATACCATTTTGTGGAAGGAAAATCTTCTGACGACTATTTTGCCATAAGGCAGCTTAGCCCCTTTGTGAGATAAGGACATCCTCTTGCCTTCAAAAAGCCTCCTGCTGATAAAACCAAGAGCAGAAATCAAGGGGCTTAAAAGCATACTGAAGTGCTTTACTGAGTAGGGACAGGCTTGTGCGTGTGCCTAAATGCTTCACAAAACACTTGTTACTATTGACAGGGACTGAAGAATGCCTAAGTCCTTCAAATACCCACACAGAAGTTTCCAAATAGTGCATAGTGAATATATTCCAGATGGGCTGCACACACACAGTTCCAGACATCCTTAGGACATACTCTGCATTTAAAAGATGCATGGTCAAATTCTCCCCCACTCCTCTGCTACCACTGATTAGAACCAACAGGTGAAAGGAGGCAGATGTTAGATCATCTGGGACCTCAGCAGGAAACCCACCATTATCCAAACACATTGCTGCTTAAACATCTTGACAAGACTTCTATAGCTAAACAGAACCACAGGGGCCAAGACCTAATGTGGTTGGGTGTTTATGAACTTGAAGCTTCACCTTCAGCATGTTGTTATTCGTCCTACCAGTTGTTCTGCCAACATAGAGTGGTTTGGGCTGGAAAGGACCTTGAAGACCATCCAAACAAACGTTCTGGACACTGACACCATCCATGATGCTTCACAGTCATATTTCTTTATGCTTTAAGCTTTCCATAATGTTAAGTGCTGCTATGATTTCTTCAAAGAAAAAGAGAGCTCTGTATGGAGAGTAGCTTCATTTAGACAGAGATTACCCACTCTGAATGTGTAAGCAGATTAGAAAATAAATATTAATAAGATTAGTCCATATGGGGAAAATTAAAAGGACCTATGAATAACATTGCACGATATAACTGAGCACACAGATCTATCGTGCTATTAAGGGAACCTGATTACATCTGATTTGCAAAACTGGAGAAAGCAAAATAAACTGATTACTGAATGAAGCTGGGCAAAATTACCTGTTGTTAGCCTCTTCTCTGTCCCACCAAAGCCTGGCATCTCCAGCATTAAAGTGTAGCTGCCTTGAGCTACAAGTATTTCAACTGTGTTTACCCACATAAAATAAAGACAAACACAACAGGCTGTAATAGGCCAGATCAAAATACAGCTGCAACACTCCGTTCAGTCCAGTGGAGTTATGTCACAGACTTCTGTCAATGTACTTGAGAAGGGTTTTTGTATGAGAGGCTCCAGCAGAGCCTCTACAGGACAGGTCCAAGCTAAAGGTACCTGGAGTGCAGACATACCCTGGAACATACAGGCTCAGGCGTTATGTGACTGTATCCAGGCTAGCAGGAAAAGAGACCATTAAACTCCTAGAAAACTGAGGAGTGTCTTAAGGGAAGAGGATTTTCATTTTCTTTACAGGATATTGACTGTTTCATGCAACAATTAAAGAGTGCATGACTACAGCAGCAAAGAAAATCAGAATTTTCCATTATCTTTATAATGAATTTAATTTCCTGAACTTGGTTTGTTTTCTTGTTTAATTTACTGACAGGCACAATCTTCAGTGATGCAATCTTCGTGCCTCTCAGACTGAAGGAGTTATGCCAGTTATGCCATACACTACTACAGGCCCTTAACTAAGAGTTTCCTTTCCATGCAATTTATTTTCTGCATGAAAGCAAATGAAAATTGTAAACCTTGAGGGAAGGAAACAAAATAGGTGAGAAATGTTAACAGTTTCAGCTGCCATTAGCAAGATCTCAGAATCTGAGCACAATGGGATCCCTCAAACACTCCAAGCAGGTCCATTTACTAAGACCCATAACAATGGGAGGGTCTTTAAGCCACCTTCTTTATTTTTTGGCTTTCCAAAACCCTGTCTAAAAAGGCACAAAACAGATCCTGCTTTGAGGGAGGTCTTCAAATGGCACTGTTATTTGTCTGTATAAAACCTGTCTGGCTTGTTCCAGGTGGGTATTGAATGAGTGAGTTGAGGCCACGAAGGAAATGGTGTCTTGCTGTGAAGGCAGTTGTCAAATGTTGAAAGCAGCAGGGGTAAGAACGATTTAAAGATCCTTTTACAAATGAGACTTTTCACTGAGGGCCACAGAGTTCTGGATGACATGGCTGCTGCTATGGTAAGTGAGCCGCTACACAAGCCAGTCCGCCCCTGCAGAGCTTACCCAAAATATAGAGCAGTAACCTTTTCATGCAAAATTATCTGGACATTCTATTGCATTAGTACTAATACTTCTCTCTTGTGCTTTGATTATCAGAAAATTAAACTCATGAAGCATTCCATTTCATAATTGCTCAGTATCCTAACTTAGCAATCTGCAAACATCATCTAAGAGCAGTGTATACTCAGAATACAGCAAATGGTGCTTGAATATTCTGCTAAGAGCCCGTTTTGAAGCAGTTTGGAGCAATGCTGCTCAACTCTCCTGTGCTATGCACTCAACAAAATGCTAGAGCTATTAAAGAAAAACCAGCAGTGACAAACATCTGTGGCACAAGTTACCAGAAAGCTTCTGATCCTCTGAATTACATGCAGGAGTTGTCTCTACTCTTAGGTAAAAGTGTCTGGGTTTATAGACAGTGCTCTGAGGTTGCAGGAAACGTTCTCATTTGTTCTATAATGCTGACGCTGAATGGGAGAGGAGGGCTGAGGCAAGAGACTGCTCACATTAGTCAGGACCTAAACAAAAGCCAGTCTTCTTTTAATTCTTTTCAGACAAACTAGACAATTACTTCTCACATTCTGATAGCCTTTCTTAAAGTCCCTATGAAAGTCTAATCATGACAGGAGAATTAAAGTTCTCTGAGCTAAATACCCCAGTTTCTCATTGACTCAGGCTTATGAAGTGCTGGCTTAAGTTGGCTTCGATCTTCACTTGAGTCTTTGAAAGTCACAGCAGTACAAACAGAAAATGGGAACAATCACTGCAGAAACATCAAACTTACAAGTAGAGGAATGGCAAAGTAAAGCCCTCAACTATCAGCACAGGTGGGAAAAGCCTACAACTCGAACTGAAAGAGTTCAGTGGCTTGGAGGATCACAGAAGCTGCTGGATTCATGCAACAAGATGGAAAATTCCAAAAAGAACAGAGCAGGAAACACATGCAGCAAGACAATGAAATAGATGGTCCAGAGAAACGAAGAGGAGAGAAAGAATCACACCACTATTCTGGAGCAATGCCAGCAGTGAAACTGAGGGGAAGTGGATCTCCCTGAAAGCATTGTTTGCAGGCTCTATGATTCTAGCAATTTTGCTTCTGAGGAGAGATGTTCTGTTCTTAGTGCTCCTGGGAGAAGATAAAACACAGATTTCTGGGGATAAGACTGCAAAGACTGAGGTGAGCCCAAAATTTGATTTAAAACTTACATGTGTCATCATGGCCTTGCTGCACTTTGCAGTAGTAGCTTTGATGGTTTCTGAAGTTCACTTTTCAGAGACATGAGCATCCCTGGGCAGCAATGCCCTAAATATGACAGAAAGCCCCATACCCTTTTTGAAGCAGAAGCTGTAGGTACAGACGGGACTACTCTGAGTCAGACTGCGATGGTATGGACAGCTACAATCAAGAACAAAAACCATGTAGGAGCTGACTGCTGCTGCACTCACACCCAGCCTAGAGAAAGATGACATGGCCATGGGTGTTTGCCATTGTGCCCAGGGTCTTACACAGCTCTCCTCATGTAGATCACTTGGGTTTCCACATCTGACAAAATCTAATCTTCTCTCCCTCCCCGTTTTGCTTAAATACATTTACATGTTGTGTTCATAAATCCAGTGCATAAAGGAAAATCCATTCAGCACCTTCCAACTCAAAGAATTTTTGAAGACAGGGAAACCAAGCAATAGAGGAACACTCTGCCAGAATCTAGTGAAAAGGAGGAACGATAAACAGAAAGGACAAACTTGAAGATACTAACGCATTTCTTTTCATGAGTTTTTATAGACATGTATTTTTATAGACAGTATCACAAATATATCATATTGTAGAAAAGAACTACCATTGGTGATAAGGTTTGAACTTGTAATAAATAACCCACACATGCCTGGGTGAAGGCTACCCCTAATCACAGCCAAGAACTTCCAGAACTGGGGTACAAAACCCAAGAACTCAGAAACCTCAAGAAGGACTTTTGTGGAAGTGCCCGCTCCAAGGTGTGAGCTGGGGGAAGCTTTTCCAGGGTCCCAGACCAGCTAGAAGTCAGTCTTAACTCTCAGTACCCTCATGATAGGAAACAAAATAAGAAAAGCTGTTAGCCAGGTTAACAGCTCCAGCAGTGGGTGGCTGGAAGCAACACGGGACCATGAGTAAAGCAGGTCACCATACAAAAACTGACAGCTTAAATCAGGCCTTGCTTCCCAGCAAGCTTGAACAATGCCAGGCTGGAGTCAGGGAAGAAACCAGCTGGTTTGACAGTGGGCTCAGCAGATGAAGACACACTGAAAGTGCTGTCTGTATCCAAGGAATCAGCAGTGACTGCTGCTCTACCTGCCACGTTACAATCTACTGCTGCCCCCGGGGATAAATCTTGTTTGCCAAGCTAATTTAAGCATGCAAGCAAGGAAGATTAACTCCTTGCCACCAGACAGTGTGGTTGATTTTCCTCAGGTTCCTAGATTAGAGCTGAGCTCATGTGCTCACAGCGGCAACCCCGCGTCTGAGGCAGGCTCTGGGCAGTGCACACTGAGCAGGAACCCCACCTGTGCAAGTGCTTCCAGAGCACCCACCAGCACTGGGGTTTTGCTGGTTTCCAGATGGAGAGCTGAACCCAGTGATTTTATAGGGATCCACACATGCCAAACATGATTCTGTTGCTGATGGCAAACGCCAAGCAGAATACAAATGATGAGAGTGAGGAGTGTGCAGAAGAGACACAATTTTATGTTTTTTTCTTTTTCCTTGAGCCTTAAGACTAACATTAGTAAAGCTGAATGTTCTCCAAAGATAGTGACTGTGTCACAGACCTCACTATGCATTTTTTAAAAAGAGCCTTCATGCCTGCCCACAGAAGGAATCCACAGCTTTCATCACTGTTATCACTTCTCATCCTTTCCACTCATTTCCGCTTCACTGCTGAGGGAGCAGGTGAATAAATTAGTTCCATTTTCAAAACCAGGCTCTGCCATTTTTCCTGAGTGCTAGTTCTTAATAGTATTTTCCTTTTTGTGATACCACTATCAATTTCAGGACCAATTCTGAAATCAGAGAAATACAGAGAAGCACCCTTTACTGAAGTCAGTGAAGCAACAGAGTTGTGAAATCAGAATCAAGCCCATTAAATATAGAAGATGAAACTTTGCCTTTCCTCTGTCTCTCCTGAATAAAGGTACCAGAGGGAGGATTTGGAGTGTCTACAGGAAAGCTTTGGTTCAAATGCAGCCCAGAAAGGAGCAAAAATCCAACAAGCTTATGGTGTACAAGTCACTTTTGGTCTGACACCCACAGATGTAGATTCCAGCCTTCTGTTTGCAAATCCCTGGGGTCCACCTGACTGCTTACAAGGGATTCATAAAACCTGGAAAAAGTGGCTGAGGAAATCAAGCTGTGTTTGGGCAGAAGACATGGAAGGATATGTACAAATCAACAGTTACTCACTGATTGCATTACCTCATTTTTTTCAAAATTTCTGTAAAGGTAGCAGCTATAACAACACCTATATAAATATAAATATTTGTATATATTTAAATCTATTTGTTCAGCTATTGCTTTTTGCTTTAGGAAGGAGGCGTGTTTCTAACCTATGGGAAAGCTCTGTGGTGGTCATTCAGAGAGATCTGTTCAGGATTATTACAGTATATAGCCACAAGCACTGCTGCAGTTGCATATTATAAAGCCATGCAGAGTTAGATTAATCTCTAGCCTGGAAAAAATGTTCAGTGCAGTGAGGAGCTGTAGTTTGGAGTCACTGCCAAATCCTATTTCCTAAAATGCTATTCCCTCCAGCTGCAGTGACTGCACATGACTTTCTTCCACATCCACTCTGCCATATCAGGGATCATCACTGAGTTTTCAGACCCAATCCACTTCATATTTCAGGCATAACATGGTCAACAAATTAACTGCCAGAGGCCACAGAGCAGCAGAGATCTCCTTCCTCACTCCTCTTCTGTCAGAGAGAATGTGAGCACATTTCCTGCTGCAGTGTTGTCAGATCTGAGGTTATCAGGGGCAGCTTCTGTGTGACTGCAGCATATGCTGGAAGCTGAGTGTAGAGAATCAATCATAAAATAAGGTATCATTTCAAAACTTAAAGCAGAAAGCAGTTCACTGAAACTCTGTTGCTTTGGCTTTGTGTGTTGTTGGGGAGTGTCTTTAACAAATTTCTCAAGAGTTACATGTCAACTTTTCACCACAAACTGAAATTTTAAAAAAAATTAATCTGCTACTTTAGTCTGTGTAATAAAGCTGATACCAAATAAGCCTGACTGGACTAAAGCCAGTCATTTGAAAAGAAGTTGCCATGTAAGAACACTCACCACAACTGCATTAGCTCTTCTCTGAACCTATATGGGCCACAAAACCAAAACTGGTTTTAATTCAGATCACCATCACACACTTATGTTTACATATAAATTATGTTTTCCACAGTTTCACCTCCATTTCTTTTCAGATATGGAAGTTCACTACAAAGTAGATGTACTCTGCTTTCCAGAGTGTTTTATCACAATGTTACTCTAGGTATGAAAAAATCTCTAACTCCTGCAAAGACTGATCACGTCTCCCCGTCACTGACTCTGAGGATGTTTCAAGTGATTTTTGATGCAATCACTGTTTTTATGCTGTCAAATACCATGACAGCATAGCTGCAATGATGACACTTGCTGATGGGTGATGGCAAGACATGATTTGCCAAGGCAGACACATTCCTACTGCACACCAACCTGCAGAGGAGGAGGAAATAGGAGAAAATTCCAGTATCCTCCCCAAACCACACATACAGAAGCACTAGCAGAGAGGACAAGCTCTGAGTGAAACAGGGTTCACAAACACAATATAGTCCCTTAGTCAAAGCTGTGCTACACAGGACAACAAGCTTAAAAGGGCTTTTTGGCATCTAAGCCTGACACCAACCTCCAAGGCATAAACCTTCCCTGCCAATAACATCAGCTCAGGAGGCACAGAAGTGAATCCCAACCCAGGCATTGCTTATGCTCACTGGGGCTGTGCAGGGCAGCCAAGGTTCACCTCTGTTCACTTTACATACTTGTCTCCACAAGATAATGTGGAAATCTGACAAGTTCACGAGTGAAAACCATCTGAAAGGCATTTTTTCCTCAGGCTGTGGCTGCTGCTGTATTGCCAAGAAACTTGAGTTTTCCAGCAGCATAAGCAACACCAGTGAGAACTGCAAAGGTGTTAGCAAGGCCACAGACACCTTCTGATGGGTACAAAGGCACTGATATCAGCAAAGTGGTTATGTTTGTCAACTGCATTTGGGCTTTTCATCCTGTGTAATCCTGCATATATTTAGCCAAGCACATGCAAAATGGCATGTGACAACCTGTAAGGGAGCATGTGATTGATTACTGTGACATGCCAGGGGAAAGGCTGCGAAAAGGAGCCTTTTTTTGCAAGTGTTACATATGTCTCAAGTCTGAACTGCCAAACTTCTTAGTTCTTGGCAAGTTAATTTTGTTTTGAACCTCACAGATGGGTGTTCTACAGGTTCTCTTCTCAAGTACATTATGCAGCGACTTACACAGCTATTCATGTTGTAGTTCAGCTAACAATGCACCTGGTTATCATTCAACAGCAACTTTTTTAGGTTACACCGTGGGGTTGTCACTACAGTGAATGCTAAGAAAAAGGATTCCTTGAATTATTACTAAATGCTTGCCTAATTAGCAGTACAATATTAAATGCATCTCTTGAGAGAAATCCTATTTTATGGCTTGTCTGTAAAAAGGGGCTTGTATGTATTTTCATTCCACCTGTAAGACACTGACTTTTTGTTATCAAGCAAGTGGTTGCTACTTCTAACAGCACTAGAAACAGATGAAGAATAAACTGTTAGAGAATTCCAGCCAAACAGCACTCAGTGTTATTAAAGGCAAACTAATCAAAATTACTAGGATTGCCTTATCACAACTTGTATTTGCCCATTTTAAAAAGAGAGAGAAGACAGAGTCAAAACCATCTCTCAGGTGCACAGCTAAAGGACAGGGATCAACACACAGGGTAGAAAGAGGGAATTATACTTTTTCACCTGAGAGTGGTCAAACACAAGAGAAGCTGGGCTACCTCCATCCTTGGAGATATTTAAACCTCATATAGACAAGGTCTGGAGCAACTTTATTTATTTGGATTGCCTTGAGCAATGAATTGGACTGGAGGACACAAAATTCTCTTCCAATCCCAATTATTCTTCAGTTCTACAATTCTAAATAGAGTTGGGCACTAAAACACAGAGAAAGAACAGTGATTCCTTCATTATCTCTTCCCAGTAGGCACCTGAAACTAGTCCATGGAAATGGACTGTTCCCTTCAAGAGCAGGTCTGAATCAAGTAGAAAAGCTATTTTCTGCCACAAATAATTCTATAAAATGTACATTTGTGAGGGTGGGGGAAGAAAAGGGAAGAAAATGCCTTGGGGGGAAAACCTGATAGAAATCTGATTGGACCAGATTGCTTCAGAAAGCAATTATATGACAGCTGTTAATAAAAAGAGAAGCCTTTCTGGATTAGTTTTTACATAAGAAAAAAATGTTTCCTCCTCTTACATTACTACAGACAGGGATAAGATATAGACAAAATCATCTGGGAAACACCACAATTTTAAACTGGATTCTCAGTGTGAATGGGAATGTTGCTGTCCTAGTCGAGCCTGCCAAAGGACCACACTGGAAATATCCTCAGTTCCCTGTGAGTAAGGAGAAGTGTTACTCAAGATTTTAAAAGTCCCTTTCTTTGAAAATAGGCTCCAAAATCATGTTGACCTTTTTAGAAGTATTTGAGGTGCTATTTGCTTGCTAGGCCCAAACATGACAAATTAAAATACACTCAAAAATCTACTCCTATAGACATACGCTAAAATACATGATGTAAAAATCAACAATACCAAGGGGAAAAGCTAAAACACCTCCCTTTCATAAAATACATTCCTTGAAAATAGCATTGTCTTTCCAAAGATGAAGGTACAAGTATAATTAACTATTGATGCAGAGAATGACTGGGCAAAAGGTAAACGAAAAAAGCTGGTACCTTCAGTTTCATTAAAAAAAAAAAAAAAAAATCAAAAATTGCATTTCAGAATCAGTGTTCCACCATTGTTGTTTCTGGCATGGAGGAATGAGGGCTTACTGCTCCTCAGAACAGCAGAATGGAGACTGAAGTTCAAGTCAACAGCACAGAGATTTCTCCAAGATACAGTATGGGAGATTTTTAACTTTATTTTCCTGGGTCCTTCCTCCATTTTTTTAACCAGCAATTTCTTCTTTTATTTCTCCTCCTGTCATTTGTCATCATACTAGTGCTAATACACATGCCCCAGTTTGTGTTGCAGGCATGGCTGCAGTGCCACGTTTGTGTCATTTGGTGGCACAGAGGATAAGGTGAGGTCTTCCCCTGGTGCTCTGACCTATGTGGGCTCCCAGGATTGCTCAACAACCTGATATTATTGCTTTTCTGTTTGTATGTTACACTTGAGAGGCAGCGGGCGTTGGCCGAGTGGCGTAGGCCCCCACCTGTGGAGCCAGCTCCTCCTCTGAGGACGCCGGTTCGAATCCTGGAGGAACTCGCTGTCGCCATCCGAGCTGCTCGGCTGTGGCAAGATGAACCTCAGGAGTAAAGGGAGTGGGGCCAGTTCCACACACACTGCGCCTCACCTAAAAAATCCATTGCGCAGGCTTATCCCAGGATCTTCGTTCGCGAAGTCCAGCCAACAGTGCTAATACAAGCATTACATAACACTTGCAGGTATAATGAAAGTATAGTTCTAAATAGTACAGTTACTTTCTAAAAATACAACTAATTTACTACACTTTCATTAGGAAAAGATAACAAATCATCATCATCCAACAGCAGATGAGTGAGTTGACAGAACCTGTGGGCCTGGTTTTAAACAGAAATAGTGTCAGGATAAGAACACACACCTTGCTCATTGAAGCAACTCCTGCACTATGACTGGATTACTCCCTTTGTAGAGGTGATGTGTGTTTGCTGTGTAAGGACACACACCACTCACACACTCCAAGTAAAGAGCCTGACAAGCCACAGTCTGTTTGCCACGTCTACCCAGTAACACACCTCAGCTCACACGTTTTTCAGGCACATCAAATACCTCTCAACATAAAAAGAAAACAACTTTCAGCCCCGTTGAAATAATATAGCTCAATCCATCTACTCTCCCCTGTATAATTGAGTCGAGAACAAACAAACAAAAAGCAGTCACAGAATTGATTTTCTCCTGCTGTTGCTTCTTCAGTCCTATTGTCCTTTTAGTAACACCTCTGGAGACCTGAGCAGCACATTCCTTTTCCAGCAAGACCTCTTCAGAAATCAATAGCACCTATTCAAGGGATTTATAGCATGATTCTGCAAAATACCTTCCTGGTGGCTTGCATAACTCACCAGGGAAACTGTGTGCAGCATTATCTTTACAAGAGCTCTTCTGAGATCATAAAAAAAAAAAAGTCACTGACAGGATAGTGGCACAAGTACCACACAAATAGCTAATGAACGGATGCAAGATTTTAAGATAACTTTGAGAATGACAAAGAGGGAAAATTCTTTTTTCTCTGGCTTGGGAGAAGACATTGCCACTTAAAGGCAGAGTAACACTTTATATGACTGAGAACATTGGATTCCTTATTAAGTTCAGTGTTGTTGTATCAGAGAAAGGACGAGAGAACACTCAGAATTCTGATCAATAGCTGTCATCAGCAAGTTCTCAGTGTAGTGCAACTGAAAGGGATCAAACTGATAATAGAACATTGAACAATTTGTTCCACTGAAGAACAAAACATGAGCTAAGCATGGTAAAATCCAGGCTGAGTCCCATCCAGAACAGGCACATCAATCAGCTTCAGGTTGTAAATCCCTTTGCATCACTGGGAAACCTCATTCCTGCTCTGCCTCCCCACTATTGCTGACAGCACCTACAGCAGCTGCTGCTGAATGTTCCCTATGCAGCGGAATGACTCCACTGCTCTGGGCACAGGAGTTGTGCTCTCAGGTTACCTTCCACACCCACCCAGGTGACACTGCAGAACACAAGCACACAGGCAGGTGCAGTCTGCTCATTACTGCACAGAAAAGCAAAGTGCTGACTTGGGGCACACAAACCTCAGGTCAGTCAGTGTGAGCTGTTTTAGAGAGCAATGGACAGGTAGATTTGAACAAAATTTGTCTCTTTTTCTCCCCTCAAAACTCTTTGCCCCAGAAATCAAACACAATTGGAGAGCTCACAGAGAGCCACTTGGGAAAGGGAAATACTAAATAACCTGACAGCTAAATCTTTCCAAAACACACATTTAGGGTTACCTTACACTGACAGCAGTGTGTTCTCCACCAGCAAGATTCAAAGAGAAGACATTCTGTTTCTCCCAAGGCAGAGTTTGCTTACAAATGAGACCATGCAGCTATGCGTGAGAGAATCCCAAGTCTGCCATAGTTTTGAGGTGGAGCCATCCAAATATTTCCACTTATGAGTGTTACAGTTTCAGAATCGAATGGAATTTTTCTTTCCCCCACCACCAGAATGAGGTGCGAATGCGTCTATCTCTATTCATTGCCATTGACAAAAGAAGGCAGGGCGTTTCCTGCACGCTGGGTTCGCTGGGTGTGGGGGGAAGCTGCACTGGGTTTTGGGAGTCGGCAGCGGGGAGACGGCTGAAGGAGAAACCCTCGAGTTTGGTTTTCTTTCTTTGCCTTTCCTGCTGTTTCTTTTTTCCCATGTCTGGATTTTTCGGAGCCTTTTGGATTGTTTTCTTTTTGACTTTGCCCAAGAGAGAGGAAGACATCACTAGCCGGGGGTGGGGGCCCCTTACATCGGGCCTTCTGTGAGGGAGCCAGCGGCGGCCATCCTAGACGTGAGAGAACTTTTTACATTGGAAGCCCCAGCCTAAAGGCCAGCAGACGACAAGCCGAGCTTTTTGGAGGGACACACCGGAGCCTTTTCTTTCCATCCACCNATCATACCTTAATTAAATTTTGTTTTGAAATTAAAGGAGACTTGTCCCTCTACTTTAGCTATAAATTTTCTAAGTTCTCAAAACTTAGACAATGAGCTTCTAAAAGAAGACTGGAAAAAATCATTAAACCCAGGAAAAGCCAAACTTCACTGTAACAGCAGTTGCTGTCTTACATCTTTACACAGAGAAACTCACAGAACCCCAGGATATGCTCAGTTGGAAGGCACTCACAAGGACCATTCAGCCCAACCCTCAGCCCTGCACTGGGCCAGCCCCAAGAGTCACATCCTGTGCTTCAGAGGATCATCCAAACACTCCTGGAGCTCTGGCAGCCTTGGGGCCATGCCCACTGCTCTGGGGAGCCTGTTCAGTGCCCACCACCCTCTGGGGGAAGAACCTTTTCCTGAGATCCCATCTAACCCTGCCCTGACACAGCTCCAGCCATTCCCTCAGGCATAAAGTGCCCTCAGTGTCCTCACACACTTCTCAAGGCCCTTCACCAGCTTCATTGCCCTCCTTTGGACACTCCCCAATGGCTCCACATCTTCCTTATATTGCTGTGACCAAAACTGCCACAATATTCAAGCTGAGGCTGCCTCAGACAGCCAAGTAAACCAAAGATCTGTACATGACCTGCTTTTTGTACCCTCAAGACAGGCTTCCATTTCCAGCCAAGTATGTGATGGGGTGAGGTCTGCTCAGTCTTCTTTGGTCCCAGCAACTCCTTCCTCATCCTGATGGGGCCACACTGAGTGGGTCCCCCTAAGATGTGGGCTCCCAGCACAGCGCGTGGCTCCCTTGCCTGTCACCTCTTCCCTTTGAGCAGGAGCAGTAGGTCACTGAGGCAGGCCATGATCTTGCTCTCTCCCTGGAAGGATTCATATGTCATGGGAAACAAATCTCCATAAAATAAACAAAACCCAAACAAACCCCAACTGCAACCACTGTCCATTATCTTGAGCATTTGTAGCAAACATTTGGATTTGAAAACCAGATTGTCATTGTGAAAAAAGTAATGGAAAGAAAAAAAAATCTTTCTTTGGTGAGAGTTTTTAGGCATAGTCATGTAAGAAGGCCCTGTGTTTGTCTTCTAGGAGTAATTTCTTGTGTCCAGCAGCAATACTGATTTAACTTTTCAGTCTTTATCATACCTCACCCATCTCATTTGTTAAATTTTACTGATGTAACTAATCATTAATTCACTTCAGATCATTGTCTGGAAACTATTTTAATGTGGTAAAAAAAACCTCCGGGGGATTGAAAAGCACACTGTTCCAACAGTTTCACTAATTATGAGAAAAGTAACAAAGATAACACAGAAATTGCTGGTCTGAGATGTTAAAATAACAAATTAGTAGGTTGTATTCAGAAATGCACAATATATTGATCTCTGAGCATTAGCATCCAGGGAACTAAGGCATATGAAAGTAAATCATTATCGCTTCTCTTGCAGAATTCTTAAGGAGGAAAAAATATTAATATCCTTTGTTGCAGAAGTATTTTTAATTATATTTAACATTTTGGCACTACCCCCCCATGCATTAATTACAAAACACCAAAACTACACAATGAAGTACACTTGGAAGGTTAATACTTAAGACAGAGAATGAGTCATAGAAAGGTACTGAACAACTACTGCATTCTTTTTCATACTGTCCCTGTCTGTAAGTTTCTGTCTGATAGACTGCACAGACACACATTTCTTAATCATATTCCTGTAGTGGATGGAACAGAAAGTTCCATGTGTAGAACATGTATGTTCTACATGTTCTAGTATGGCAGGAAAAAATACTATCAAATACTAAGAAAATTTTAAGGAGTGAGAAGAGTGAAACAATCACAATTTATCCCTCAGTACTTGCACTTGCCTTCACAAAGGGGTCTTTCCCTTCCTTTCCTTCCCCTTCCTCCTCCCTTTTCTACAATAGGATTCAAGCTGACTTCTTTCAGCCTTCTGAATCCTCAGTTTCTTTTTCTCAAGGACCTGGCTCTAAAATGTGACAATAAAAGCAACTAAAGCAAAATAACAAAACCTGTACATATGGGTTTCAACCCCAGAATTTCCTTTAAACTACTCTTCTCTAAAGAAGTTTCAGCAAACACCCCTTTGAAAGACTCTGCTATGCAAGAGATCTGGATTAGTAGTTTCACTGCCTTAAGCTGTGAGATAGCACATCTTTAAGGCCACTTTCTTAGGAGGGAAGACACTTTTCTGTGCTCCTTTACATCAACATCCATCATCAACACCATGCCATTAGCTCCAACTATACACAACAGAAAGACAAATAGTCTTTTCTAGTCCATGTGCTCAAGTGGGTCCCCACTAGAGCACATCTTACAGCTAAAAGAGCTTCTGACAATGCCACCTCAGCCATGCTGAATCCTTCTTCCAACCCAGATAGCATCCCATAGGGCCTTGTAGTCAGTTTGATCTGAAGTCCTCTGGTGTCAACAAAAAAAAAAAAAAATTATTATTGACAACAGTGATTTTGTTTCAAGAACTGAGAAGTCATTTGCAACACACATTTATATCCACATATATTCAGAGACTTTTCTTTCTCCATTGCTCCATTACAGTGACAGTACCAGACAGCCTCAGGAATACCAGAGACTGAAAACAGAGCAAAGCAGTCTCCTTTTATAAATGACTGGCTAACAATACACTACTGCTTCCCATTAGAATGGTTTAATTTTTTAAATCCATCAGTATCATTTCCACTGATGCATGCATCACTATAATTGAATGGGTTTAAATCACAGTGTTTAAAAATAAGTTGTAAATAAAACAAGAGAAACATGGTGTTTGTTGTTGGGATGCTGGTGAGAGAACCCTGCTTCCCTGTTTTCAAGCATCCTGTACACTCCTGAGGGTGGTTAAATTGCCCAAGGCAAAGCTATGGAAAAAAAGGCTTCAAAATAACCTACTGCGTTAATGATTTTTATTTTTTTTAAATGAAGGAAGCCATTCCAAGACACATAACAATGTAAAATACTATATTAAATGTTCTTAAAGACTAACACACCTCAAGAAGAGAGAAACCTAAACCTTCACTATAAAATGCCAATATAAGCACAACAAGCCATCTTGTTCCACAATCTCTGTAAACCAAGTTTTAGAGCTGTGAAGATCTTGATTGAGCCATAGGGAACAAAGTGAAGTGTTGTAGTGAAAAGTTTGTGCAGTTATATTAATAACAATTTAAACTCTGCCTCAGTGTGCACAAACAATGCTGCTTTGACAGAATCAAGCACAGAAATTTATGAGGGGCAAGTCAAAACCAAAGTGACAACATCTAAGCGACAGTCAGAAGATTCAGCTCACTGCTGAGTGCTGGGGGATGATGAAACCACAGGCATGAAAAAAATCCACAACATTACAGAAACCAACACACCCTGGATAATGTCACCACCAAAGGGGTACTGAAGAAGAGATCTGAAGAGGTAATGAATGCTGAAGATCTAGAGGACTTCTGGTTTTGCAAGATATTTTATTGGTGACCAAAGAAATTCTGATCTGTAGTGGTTCTGTGAAGTTCAGTAAACGATCAGTGGTCTGATCCAGGCATTAGTTTCTTCCACTTCTAGCAGTGAGTGGAAAAGAAAAACCTACTCCAAACCATCTTCAAATTCTGAAGGCCAGCCTTTATATGGAGGTCAGCAAACCCAGGTGCCATGCCCTTCATATTTCTTAAATACTGAATTTATGTGATGCATACAGCACCTGGAAAATGGAAGGGCTGGGACATGACTGACCCTGTGACTCTTCACTGGTCAGTGTGAGGGAGATTCCTCAGAGGGCTCCACAGGGGTCACTCACAGCCTCACCTGCCCTGTTAAAGGCAGCTCTGAAACACCTCCCAGGTTTTAATCTCATACCCAGCACAGTGCTTGAGTGTTTTCATCTTCCCTGCCTGTGGAAGGAAGATGGCAAGAAATGGAAGACACTAATCTGGCTAAATAGTCTCCTAAGGGACAAGTTCCAGGAACTGCTAATAAATACAGTTTTTGTAAACTGCACAGAAAACACCGTTTCAAAAGCTGAATTGAAGCAATGACAACCAGTGCAGGGGTGTGGTGCCAACAGGGATATTCACTGCAGAGTTGTGACACCCTTCCTGGAGAACATCTACTCCTTTTTCAGGCCTGTGGCATAGGTTTCAGCCCCTCCCAACCTGACACCAAACCTGACTAGTCAAGAACAAAACACAGATGTCATTCTCTCCTTTAATAAAGCATACCACTATTTATCAGATAATGACAGCTCTGCTCCTCTCCTGGATTTATTTTGTAAAATCTTACCTGATCAGATTGCAACTAACTAAAAACATACAGCACCTGGGGGTCTATAAAATACTATCAAAATAGTGCCTTATTACTTGCTTTATTTTTTAAGGAATAAAAGATTACAAATGCTTTATAAAACAACCAGAATTCATTAATATTATGGCCATTCCAAGACTGTTTTCCAGCAGAAGAAAACACATGAAAAGGTTTCTTAAAATTACTTAGTTAATATTTGTCTATACGAAAGAAACAAAACTTGCCAGTCAACTGGAGATCCTCAGAGACACTTAAACTGCAATGACTGCATCATTTTTGATGCTTGAAGAATTGATGGCTTATTATGTAATTCCCAGGTCAAATGCTAAGACTAGAGTATTTTTCTTCCCCTCCTCAGCTGCCTAACCTCTTGTACAGCCCTAGCAGGTTGCTGCTATCCTACACTGCCAAAACAAACCAGACAGACTAAAGCACTTTCGTACAATGCACATTACTAAGTCCTTGAATGATTTTTTTTTTTTTTAATAAGGGACTACTGTTAAAATACTATGATGAGCCAAGGATGCTCAAGATATGTGGACTTTGCTCTAAAAATAAGTTAATTGTGTGTCAAAGCTTTTGTAGGCACAATGCTACATCTGTGGAAACAGGAGTAGTTGCTAAATTTTATCCTCCAGCTTACTTATCTAAACTAAACTTACTGTAGACATGAAGAGGACTATCTTGTACTAATACTGTCCTTTTCTCCTCCTTTTTCAGTTTTCACGCTGTGATCTTAAAAAAAATCCAACCTTAGTGATTATACGATTCTGTGATATTCAACAGTCTTGGTATTAACCAACTTAGAAGAACAATATCAAGAAGGATAAGTTAATAATTAAAAGAACAGACAAAAGCAATACATGATATGATAGTGAATTTGACAGATTTAGCACCAAAATAAGTCCTAAATTTGTAAAAGGCACTTCAGTTTTAGAAGTCACATAAACATACATAGCTCCTCTAGGTTTATATGAAGATAAAAGTAAAGTTCTATTTCCAAAAATAGAATAAATCTCTTTCATTTCCCAATCCAAGCATTTTCTTCCTTTCTCAACATTTGAGAGAGCCTTGAGTCAAAGGACACATTGAACTGTTACCCAAGGCATCAAACATGGCCTTGATGGGAATAGACGGTCTGCCTTGAAAGAAAAACCACTTACTGAATCATAACTAACAATTAAGCCAGCTTCTTCAATTAAAGCAACCACATCTTTTTTAACAATGCTTTCATTATTTTTGATGAGTTTATTTTCAAGGTTACAGCCATTACACTGGGCTTAATGTATTTTAGAAAGGAAAAAAAATATCCCTTTTTCAAGGGCGATTTCTTTAGGTTTTTATCAATTGTCATTCAAGTGCCTGCACTGGCAGTAACTCCTGTCAGCAACAACCATGAAAATTCCCTTTCCTCTTCAACAGTAAACTTTCTGGAAGACTTGGGATCATGACAGAACAAAAAATGTGTTTTTGTCAATGATTCTTGGAAAATCCCTGGTCCCTGCACAGAATGCACATTTTAGAGGACATGCAGTGATGTGCCTTCACAGTGTAAATCGGAGGGGGTGGGGTGGGGAAGGGAACAGAGTATGAGGACTCTTATTTTGGAAATAGGAGCTTTCAATGAAATTCCCCCTTTAAATGGTGCCTTTATGGAATCCATAAGTCAGCCAGAAGCAAGCTGCCACCCCAAAATCAGCCCCAGCACTGAGGATTGCAAGGAAAAGCCACATGGGCAAAACAGGAGAAACACCCATTACTGTAATTAGGAACAATAGGTTTTACAAGCTTACTATTTCCACCAAAGCACCAGTTTCTTTGTTCAAGTTTAATAGTTTATTATACCTTTAATTGTAGAAGTTATTCCCATAGCACTAACTTCAGAAAATTCTCTCACATGGTGGGTGACTGAAATGTTTAGTCACAGAGAAAGCACTGGCTGAATGAGATTTGGGAATTTATTGCTGTGTAAATGAGGTCATGAAAGCCTCAAGAGCTCCCTGCAGGATGACTTTATAGTACAACTGCAATTTTTGAATATACATGTGGGTGATCATTCTAAAGCCACAGAACATTAGACCCAAAACACTGACACAGGATTTTGATGGAGAAAGCTGGTGAATTTACTAGAAAATAAACAGAAATAAACTGCATGCAGAGCAGCTGTAATTACTCAAGATACCAAGAGAACACATTTTTGAACAACATTTTGATTTGTCTTAACATGAGGCTACTTATAAGCAAACATTTGAATAGGCTTCTTCAGACAACAACTTAGAGTTACAGAGTTGCTGTTCTGTCTCTGAAAGTGATATGGAGTAAAACATTCCACATAAAACACAAATCCACAATTGCAAAAGCATTCTGCTTTCACCACAGGAATTAATTTCTCAGCTTAATAAATCTCAGCCCAAGAAATGCATGTAGTAATCTATGGAATGGGTCATGGTTTGCGGGTTCTCCCAAAGAGGAAATGCTCTAGTCAGGCCCTCCTAGAGCTGCAAGGGCTTTCCAAAGCAGAGCTGTTGAGCCTCTTGTTATATGAACATGTCATTTTTTCCCCTTCTATCAAGATGATAAGCCTTGATCCCATGACTATTTACACTTCTAAGAAAATAAACACAAACCTTCACTGTGAAGCTTCCTTGATCTTATGGAATCCCTTTCACCTCTTTGCTGGTCAAGAAGAAACGATCCCAAACTGCATAAACCTTCTGCAGGAAAAGTTCATCTTATTGCCTGTCAGTAGGCCTCAAATGCCAAATAAATTTACCTTTCAACGCCACCCAGACATGTCTGTGGCAACTTGTGCTTCAACCTCACTCTTTCCATATGAAGATTAAAAAAAAAGTGTACAGAAATAAAGGATAAAAGTGATACAGATAAGGAAGAACATCTAGGAAAAAAGTGACAGTAGACAAGAAGGCAGAAAAATATAGCTTCAAATTCTAAGCTCCACACTCTTGCTGGACAGGAGCTCATTACTGCAGTCCTGATGCTCAGCTCAGTCTCTCTCTCACAGACATGTTTTTTTTCTTGCAATCATTTTTGCAAACACACTAAAAAAGCCCACATTGCCCTGCTGAAAGCAATGAGAGAGAACTCAGTGCATTTCCAGAGCAACACAACAACAAATGCTGGGTGACAGAAACAATATAGTCTTGAAATACTTGGAGTAAGTCAAGGAGTGTAAGGAGAAAATGAAAGGAGATCTTAATGATGCCTTCAGCTATCCAAGGGAGCAGGCTCAGCTGGACTTCTCTCAGGACAGGGGGGTGTTAAGTGTAGAAAAGCAAACTATGACTGGAGAATAGGGAGGGGAAAAGCCTCCACTGAGGGCACTGGGACTTCAGGGTCAGAGTGACGTATCCAATCCTGGAGATATGTAAAACTCAGCTGGACAAAGCCCACAACAGCCCAGGCTGCATTTGAAATTATCTCTGCTGTGAGAAAGAAACTGAACTTTAAGTGATCTTCAGAGATCACTTAAATGCTGTGCCCTAAACTTGGAGCTTTGTATCCCTAAGGAAGGGCTGGCCCCAGTGTTTCCTACGTGCTGCATGCAAGTTGAGTTAGAGGGAGCAAACTCTCACCAACAGAACAAACTAAGTGATCTTTCCTGAATCACCATGAGGTTTATACATCACTCCTATCTTTCCTCCTCCCTCTTTCTTGCTGCCTCTGTCATGCCCACAATAAGGAAATGAGTTTGTTTCTCAACATCTAGATGTCTTTTCTGCTGTTGGAGGGGTGTCATCCCAAAGGATTACTCCAGTTCTTTGTCTCTCTAGCAGAACGACACGTTATTGCAATAAAGACCAGTATATGTGCCCATTAGCCAAAATGCACAAGGTCACTGAATGAAGTAAACCAGTGACTGAGGGACAAACTATATATTCTGCTGCTGCTGCTTCACAGCTTGCAAATGAGTCAGCAAAATTATTTTTACATGAAATCAATGACAATATCTTAACAGGCAGTAACCACTTTACAAAACAGTATGAGACACTACCAAATAAACTTTACAAGATCCTGAGAATACAACTGATCCAAATCCCACTTACTGTAAGGACTTTTCAACTAACAAGAGAACTGAAAACTGGACTCTGAGCCAATGTCTATATTAGCTAAGAGGCACTCAGGTCTCACCTCTGTGTTGCTGCATCATCTTCCCTTCCACCATCACCATTTGCAGCTGCTGTTGAACATGCTGGAGCAATTTCAGTGGAACTCCAGCCCTCTGAAATCCCATGAGTGCAGTAACTGCTTTGGCAAACCACTTCCATTTTCCTGAAATACAAAGCTGGCACTGAAATAAAATGCTAAGTAACTATTTCTTTATTAGGAAAATCCTAAATGAGCTTTTTAAGGACAAGACTAGGCAATCTTACTAACTCAATGGTATCTTTCTTTCTCCCTCACATTCTCACTTGATGTTAAGGGTTTCCTGAAAAACATACAAACCCTGTAAGCCTAACAAAAAATATAAAGGATTTTATATAAAAACCAAATGTGGCTATGATCAGTCCATCTCTTTCTAGGCATAATACATAGCAAGAAATGCATTACATTAAAGGAAAAAGCTGAAAATGGAAATTTCATAGAGGAGAAGCAAGTTTTTTTAAACACTGAATGTAATTAACCCAAGATGCCTACTGACCTAAAAAGATCAGGAAGGTCAGCACCTTTGTAATACCTAAAGGGAGGATTAGCCCTTTATACAGGCCCTAAGAACCTCAATGGTTCTTCTGATATCATTAAAAATCTATAAAATGTATTAACCCTTGTAATTTGGATATGACACAGCCAAAAGTTAAGAAGGACAGTGATGGCCCTGAGCACCAGAGATACCAGACTAGGTGGCCCAACCTTTTCTCCCAATCCCACTACTGGAACAAACTCCATTTCTGTCTCACTGCAGTGTGCTTCCTGGGGAGTTGTACCTCGATGGGCTGTAAGATGGGTTGTGAGCACCACAGACAGAGCAAGTGATATCAATACAAATCAAAGGGGAGAACAAAGTACCCAAATGACTGTGTGGAGTCAGCCAGAGGAAGGTGAAAAAAAATTATGATTGACAAATTCTTTCTAACTTGTTTTAAAAAGGACAAGTTGCAAAAGTAACATCAAGACCTCTTTACCAAGGACACCAAAGGACCTGACTGTTGTATAAACAGAGACAGAGCAAGTGGCTTTCCAGAACACCAAACCAACAACAGACTTGCTGTGGATGAAATGAATTAACATAGTCTTTGAAATCCTTGGAACACATTAAAGACATTGAGGAGCTAACAAAAAGGAAATTGAAAATGAAAAATAAGAGCTGTAACACAAGAAAACAGGCATTTATTGCTCAAATGGAACGATAATGTGATGCCTTTCAACTCGGGAGGAAAAGGAGAAAAGACATTTTCCACAATTAGCAGCAAATGCCACTGAACCTGCATTCATACAACTTAAAAATTATAACTTCCATACTAAGCTGTACAAGGAAGATAATAAAGATCATTCTTCTAACATCCAAGATCACTAACAAAATTCCCTAGACCTGCATATGCCTGACCATAGGAGACTTTCAGCACAAAGACTGGGCATATGTGCTGAGAGAAAAACAATCGAAAAAGAGAGTCATGGCAAACAAGGCTCATTTCTTAATTCAGAACAGTGATATTAGATCTTCTCACTGAGGAAACACACTGCTCCACAAATGAAATCACCCTAAATGGAATTAAGTTCTCTCCACAAAATGGATGTGCTTGGAAAGAAAGGTTCACAAATCATTCAGCATGAGCAAGTTGATGACATGCACTCATGCCATCCTTGGATCTGACCCCACTTCTGGTGTAAATGGTAATTTTGGGGGGTTCCAGCTGCTGTGGCCACCCACAAGAAGGTCTAGGAAGCCCCCTTTTCCATCCTAAGGGAGATAGAGGCTGGGCTGGGGAGGAAATTAAAGGAAAAATCCTTACACATCACTCTGAGGTGGTTTCCAAGTTACAGCCTAACCTATGCAAGATAAAGTGACATCCAGCACAGCAAGAGACAACCAGTCTGAACAAACAAATTGAAAACAAACACCAGCAATATAATCTCCAGATACACTTTGGAAAGCAGAAGAATACAAGAAAGGAGTTTGTCTGTTGATCTACACATCTCAGCACTGATCTAAAAAATCATTTTCTGCCAAAAAAAAACAATTAAAGGCGTGTGTTGCTAAGGCAGTAGAGAAAACAGAAGAATTCATCACAGAAAATTTCTTTCCAGTGTGAACATACTGTGTATGTGGCCTGGACTGCAGTCCTGCTGTCTGCCAGCCCACCTCTCTGGGCAGAAGCAAGCCCCACTCTGAGTGCAGACCCCTGAGACAGATGTACAGCCAACCCACTGGGGCCATTTAAGGGGAAGTTGACAAAGTATCTGATAAATACTGTTAGAATTCTGCTACAAATTCACCTTATGTCTTTACAGATGCTGCCTGAGGTTCTCCAAGCACTGCTGGCTGAATCCAAATGACCAGGGATGACTCAGGAGAGGGAAAGGGCTACAAGCCCCTGCTGGGTAGGTCAGCGATGGCAGATGACTCAGGAATTCTATTCCATTACTCCATTTGAACCTCAAACCTGAGCCGTGATGCAAACCCAGTGTAAATACATCCCTTTAAGACAACAAATTGTAGAATCATAGTCATAGAATCACAGTATGGTTTGAGTTGGAAGGGACATTAAAGACCATCCTGCCATGGGCAGGGACACCTTCCACCAGCCCAGGCTGCTCCAAGCCCCAGTCCAGCCTGGCCTTGGACACTTCCAGGGATGGGGCAGCCACAGCTTCTCTGCCCAACATGTGCCAGGGCCTGCCCAACCTCACAGAGAAGGATTCCTTCCCAATATCCCATCTATCCCTGCCCTCTGGCAGTGGGAAGCCATTCCCCCTTGTTCTGTCCCTCCAGGCCCTTGTGGAAAGTCTGTCTCCATCTTTCTTGTAGGTTCCCTTTAGATATGTGCATATGATTTATACCTGAGCATTGCAAAAGGTGGAAATCTACTAGAAATAGGTGCAAAACTGAATTTTATCGTTGCTTCCAAGTCCTACTATAATCTCTTATCTGCAAGCTTGCTCAGAAATATAAATAAAGATATTGGTATGTATGCTAAACCCACATCAAAACTGTTTCTTTAAAAAAGAATAAAAAATAATCTACCTATCATAGGGCAGACTTTATGCAAATAACTGCATAGATTAAACATTGAATTTTAGTAATATTCCACAGTTACAAAAATGTTTAAAAACAAGTTGCACAGAAATTTCCATGCAGTTCACAAATCTTCTCTCCAAATGCGGGTATCAAAAGACACAGGAAATCATGCTAGTCTGAAATTACCTGCTTCTTCAAGATCTTTGCTATTAAGCTCAAATAATTAGAGGTTGGCTAATCTTCAGAGACATGAAATACTTCTCTCGTCTTACATCCCACTCCTAGGTCAGAGTGAAAATTGATAATGTTATGTATTTCTATTCCTTTACTTAGTAATTTTTCTCAGAACAAAGGGATTTCACCTGATAACAAGTGATATCAAAAAGCATATGGTAAAATCTACAATATAATGCAAGATACATGAGAGGCTGATCTGGCTGTAATCAATAAAAAGGAGATTCTACCCAGTAAAGCATCAAAATAGCTTGTGGTGGGCTTCAGCACATCTAATATTAGATTAGCTTCATGTGGGGGTCTGCATCTGAATCAGTCTTTTGGATCAACTGTATAGCCAGGGGATACAGATGTTTTGAGGTTGGGGAACAATAAAAAACCAAAACCACCCAAAAAACCAGCTAGAGACCATATTAATCTTGTAAGATGACACACTACAGTCTGGGATTTTTTCATCAATCAACAGGAGACTTCAGAACGCGGGAGCATATTGCTATCATCTGAAGTCAATTATAAACTCTACCTTTAAATAGTATTAACACAAAACTCAAACACTGCTATACACACTGCAGTCACTGCACCACTCCACATTCTGCTTAAGCCAGAATTTACCCCCAGTCACTGTCCACACTAAAACAAAACCTTCCAAAAAGGTTTGTTACACAAATTTCCTTCCCTGCAGTCACTAAGATATTATATGTACAATGCAACAGGCCTTTTATCAACAACATAATCAGTTACAGGTTAATTTTGAAGTAACTCAAAACTAAATCCTCTGAATTTGTTTGCATACAAGATTTCTCTTTGCTCAGCAAAGATTTACAAACTAGTGCAAGAAAAATCATTATTATAGTAATTAGGAATCCTCCATGGGTTAAAGTCTCTGGAAGTCTCTGTAATCCTTTTGCAAGCCAAACAAGTTTTCATTGTGTTGCATTAGTATTTTGACTCTTAGGCAGGAAAATAAACCACTAATCTCCTCGTGCCCCAGGGATCCATCATATATCCAGACACTTAGAATGGGCTCAATCTGCCTAAGCATTTTAAGACATATTAGGGAATAAAGTAATCCTGAAACTGGACTTGTCTTCATTGCTATTTGCAACCTGCACTAGCAGGATAAATCTACACATATTCTCTACCAAAAACTATGAAGGGCCAGTAGTCCTGCATGTCCGCAGACACAATCACACTGAACTGTTTTAGCGTCCCCAGCATGAGTCCTGAGTCCCCTCACAATATACGTTTCCCATTCTCTGCTCTGACTGTGCAACTATTCTTCAGGTCAGTCTTTCCACTCTATTACTAGAGGCCGAGTCTGACAACAGAAACCCGAGTTTGGTTCAATAATTGAAAGCATCTTTTAAAATGTATGATATGTCATACGCTTTATCACAATGCTTCACCTATAGAGACAGTGACAGCTTCATTCACACCAACCAGTACCCAAGCATATTCCTGGGACAACTGGGGTTTGTTATCTACAGAGAAGACTTAGAGTTTAAGAGTAACGGAAATGGTTACCTGAAATTCAGGCATGGGTAATAACAAGTGACTGTGCAGAGGAAGGCAGTACTTAACTCCTGATGTAGAAGCACAACAGCACAGCCCAAGGGAGGCCAAACACAGTCCAGCTCTGTGGAAGCCTGTCATAGACAGAGCAGTCAGGAGCTCAGTGATTCCCTGATTTCCTGCACAAACTGTAGGAAGGAGTTTTTATATGCACCCACCCTCTTCAGACTGCTGAACCTTTCAGCTGGAGGCAAGCCACATCCCAAACCACCTGGGAAAAGCCTGGTTGTCACAACATAGCTTACATTAGATGAAGAATGAAAGCAGGGGAAAACTTGACTTCTAGTTGGGAATGCTGATTACAGCATCACACCTAATTATCTCCCTTGTTATTGGAAAACTATCAAAATAAGCAGCTTTTGTAGTATTTCTGAGTCAGGTCATTTCCAAGTGAATGACACTTCCAGGAATAAAAACCACTGCTCTTTTCATTATTTAATTTTTTTCCCCTACAGTCTTTTAAGCATCTGAAGAAGATGAAAACAACATCACATTAAACTGCTTCCTAAGAAGGCAAAATTTTTCTTCTCAGCGAATGTGTGCACAAGTAAAACCAGCTCACCAAATCAGTGCAGCACTAGCCATGGGTCTGTTCAGTGGCACTGTGATATCCTGGTTGAACACTACAAAAAGAGTGTCAGTGAAATAGCTTCAAAAAGACACATCTTGGGACACAGTCTCATGTCTGATACACAGGATAGTTTTTACTGGCTCTCGGCTGATGCTATACATCTGTATCTGAGGACAGAATTTAACAGCAACAGCAGATCAAAAGAACTACTTTGAGAAGCTCTGCAGGAAGGGATACAAAAGGAAGAGTAAAATAAACCAAACATCATGAGCTGGATATCTTTATGTGGAAAGGTGCAAATGCAGAGCAACTCCCAAACCAACAGCAACCCATGTGGAGAAGGTGGCTTAAGGACTGCAAAGCAAATGCACTGAATAATAAGTGCCTAACTGAAACAATAGGAAGTGCCAGTGCACATTAAACAACTTTCAGGAGTATAAAGGGAAAGAAGAAACTTAAAAACAGCTTCACATGGATATAAAGCAAATGCACTAGGGAGACAAATGAACAGAATATTCAGTGTCTACAAACAAACCACAGGCCAACACAGAAAAGCACTTACTCTTTTCACCTGAAAGAAACACTCCTGCAAACATCATCACTGAAACACCTGAATCTAAGAAAGGACCTGGAACACCTTGTGTCCCCACTTACCAGGATTCCTGTACACACCTTCCCCCACAGGCCAGGCTGATTTACCCAGCAGAACTGTCTCTTAAAATATGTAAGAAGCCATTATCTCTCACCCACCTTCTTAGGTGACAGGTAAAGGTAGGAAAATGGTTTTATAAAATACAGAAGATGCACCAAAGCAATCGGCTGAGGTGTCTATTACATAAAATGAGAAATTACTGCTTAATTAATAATTCATAGAAATAATTAATAGTGGGCTCAAGTCATGGCTATAATAATTTTTGCTCTTATTCCAGTCAAACACTGTATTACACACTTAAAAAATCCTAACAGCTATTTTGCCTTGTCACTAATCAATCCTATTTAACTTAAAAAAGGATTTAGAGAATGCTGTTGCTGGACTGTGACAGAGTGGTCAGCCACCTGAACAGAATCGATTAACAATCTGATGAAATACAAAAGGCTGCAAGTGTTCTCCAATGATCACCATAAACTGTGCAGCAAGATGTAAAACACACCCATCACCAGCAACACCCTGGCAGTAACAAGAGCTTAATGAAAATGCAAACTCTGCACTAGGTATTGCAATGAATAATCCAGAATCACAAAGTATGACAAATACAGCGTGTAAGAGATGTGTTCAACATCTGCTTCAGCTCTCTACTGTGATGATGTGTAAATTCTGGTATTAAGTAGAACTAATAACTTATACAATAGTTATATCACAGTGGGATTCCAGGAAATTCTTCATTATAAAAGGAAAGGGCCCACAAACATAATAACTGAATAGCAATTAAAGTTATTTGATTAACTTGTTTTTCATTTACAGCTTCAATTCATCTCAGCAGTTTAGGGATGTACCACACGCGCTCTTGGAAGTTTTATTCCTGGAGAAAGTTGCTAGTGAGCCTGTTACCTCCCTGTGTGGTTTTGGTCCTAAATTTCTCAACAGGAGTTTTCCATCTCCCCTGTAACTCTGCTACAACCCCCTGCCCATGGACACATTGCTCCCTCTCCTCCACCCTTTGCCTCAGCTTCTAGTCTGGTCTCCTCTTTTCTCTGACATATCATGTTTTGTCTCTTGAACAGCAGGCCATGCAAAGCCCCCTCAACTTTCTAGAATTAGGGGTAAGGCAGAGGGGACCCAAGAGTCAGTCAGAAAACACCACAATTCAGCCACAAGTCACAGCCAGGTGCAGAGGCCAGGCTGGAGTACACCACCAAGCACAGTAACCAAGAGAAATACAACAGAACTTCAGTGCACTGAAATGGTACACCAATTTCTGGCTTGTTCAGTGTTTGGATTGGGGTGGAAAAATAGATGCTTCTGGTTCTTCTTCACCTTCATTTTTCTCACAGTCACAGACACGAGAGCGCAGTGCAACAATTTAAATCCCAGGGTTGTGTGCAGTTGAATAGGCACATCTCATCTTTCCAAATCAACAGCTAAATGTATTTTCTATGTAAATCTTATGTTTGTCAAAAAATATAAGTGCACAAATCATATATTTACAGTTATTCTCTTTTCCATGTGTTTCCTCTATGTATAGGAATTCTGAGCAAGGCTGTGCTACAGCATCAAGTTCTTTCGCACCTGGCTATGACCCTCCTTCTGTGTGGCACAAACAGCAGACTTCCCTGAACTTCTGCAAGGGGTCAGCTTCTAACACCATCTGATCTATATCACACCTTCTGTCATATTTGATTGGACTCCATTTCCCTCCCAAAACGCCCTTTCTGGGAAGCATGATGGCCAGCCCACAGCTACAAGTTCTTCCTGTATTCATGCTGCCTTATCAAGAAGAGGTTGAAACTGGACGCACCGGCCATAGTTCAGAGCTTTCCAAAATTTTGGTGAGAACACCGTGAACTGTTTTCCATGACCACTTTGTACAAGCCACTCACTATCATTTATAATACTTTTCATTTATCAAGTTTTTTGGGGTTTTTTTATGAAAATAACAAGGAACTGGTTTCTCCTGAGAAGCAGCTTAGAACTGCTTTGTACCTTTTCAATGACTGCTCTTTAGAAATGATTGTCTTTAATGGTTAAAGTAATATAGCAAGAGTGTTCCATATAGGTAGAAAATTTAGGCAATCAAGTTAATCAGCCTGAATTTTCAAAAGGTTACATACCTACAGCTCATTTTGAAGTTACTTCTGAAAAATGTGGCAATTTTAGGTCAGAGTAATGAAAAAAAGTGTCAGTTTACTCCCATAGAAACAGAATAGGTCTTTTATTTAAGTACCTACATTTAGGCACCTGTGACAGAGCACCCTTATGGTAAAAAAAGGTACCTAAAACTCTATTAAACTTACTTCCCAGAATTTTTTTTTTAGGGGCATTTAAAGAGCATGCAGTCATTTTCAGGTATGTCAACTACCTAGTTAGTGGTACTCAACTTTCATTTACTTAAAGGAGCGGTTTACCTCACCTTTACAGATGAAGTATATGTATTTTTCAGTTTGCTTGTACCAGTGACTTTCCAGTTCCCTTGTATATTTACTTCCACTTCCTAGTGCACCAGCCTATTATCAAGCCAGGACCGCAGTTACCTCTTAAGCATTTAAAAGGCACGAGATTATAGAAGTGCACATAACCTGTAATCACCATGGCCTGCACAAAAGATCCTCTGAGCTGTGCATGACCACAGCAAGAGATTCTGCAGGGAGCATTTGAGACAACCTGATAAATTGTCTGCACAACCCCACTCCCATTTAATTTCAGCTCCTGCCTTGCTAAATGGATTATCAACAGTTTGATACTGACCAAACCTACTGAGGGATTTTGTTGAAAGAGTGAGGGTTGCAGTGCAGTCCAGTCCAGGGAAATCACTAACATTCAATTAAACAGAAGTGTCCAAGGCAGAGGATGCAAGATATGCACAGCACTTTAACGTCTGCACAATTTGCCCTGCAGGTGCACCAGGTTCTCTCTGACACTGCAGTACTCCAAGATTAAAACTGTGCCTACACATCCCACCCACAAGACAGAAACCAGCCCCTGAGTTTCAGAATCTTGCCAGCACAAGTTGGGACACAGAACTGTCTTAAACAATACAATCTAGCAATAAAATACTACCCTTTAATTTCCTTCCAGAGACAGAATACCATGTACTAAGGTCTGACTCGAGGAATAAATCTTAAGATCCATTTAAGATGAAGCAGTTAAAAGCCTTTAGGTATCCCAGCAGGACTTCCCAGTCTCCTGAATCTGTAGGCAATATAAATTTGAAAACAAGCTTCCTCTGCTAATTGCTGCAGTTGTGGTAAGGAAGGACAGGAAGGCCACTGCGAATTACCTTCCTCCTTTCATTGCTCTTCTGGAAGGTTCTGCCTGAGCTGCTTCTGAAGAGTCACTCAGAGGATGAGGGGAAAAAGGAAAAAGGCACCAGAGCACAGAATAACCCACTAGTGCAACATCCACTGTGTGACTTTAAGCTGGGAGATGGGTTATATAGAGACTAAGACTCCTTTAGAGACAGGAGGACTCTGCCAGAGGAATCCCTAACACCAATCTGTCCCCAACACTCCTAGGGCATGTCATGAAACACTAGCATTATCTAACATAAGGAAATGTTCAAATAGTCCAGCAGAAACAGACTTTCTGTTGTGGTTTGCTGAACAGCTACTAAGGGGTCAGCCAGGTCACTATCCTCTTCAGCAGCAGAGCCAGTCAAATTAATATTGGAAGCAATGTATTCCTCAGATGAAGGTCTTGGCTCACAGTATTTTGCTATTTAAAATAAATATATGCTTCACTAAGTTTCTAATGAACATATTTGGGCCAGCTCTTGAGAAATGGTGAATATTTTTGCCCAGAAAATCACAATTAAAATTCAGTCCATGTGGCTGGTTAATGGATGTGCTATCCATTTCTGCTCCTCAATGACTGACAAAAGGGGTCCCCAAAGAAACCTGGCAGTCAGGCAGACAACAGGTTCAGAAAATGGTGGTACCTTCTTTAGTTCCATTCCAGACACTGGACGTTCAGAATTTGTCCTTTGGAGGTTTTCCTCCAGCTCAGATGCTCACACAAAACAAGCAGGTATTTGTTGGCCGTTACCATAGCAATAGCAGGCAGGGAATGTTCTGACAGCACAGTGCTTGGCATAATGTCGCCTCTTTAGCTTGCTAACAAATGTCTGATTAAACATTCATGCTCCCACAGACATCCAATCCATATGGATAACTGACTTCATAAACAGTTGACCCAAATCCTGGTTCCTTATGTGGGGGAGGTGGGAGTGAGGTGGCAGGGTAAGAACCTGTCACAGCACAGCTTTGCTGCTCGAAGGCACAGTTCTTCTTTGGAAACAAAATGAACAGCAGGTGTGACATGGAGCTCCTATATCTGCACATACTATTCGAGTGAAGTGTGTCTTACAGTCTTTATGATATACACAGACAGGCATGCAGAAGTGCTGGAACCACCATGGATCACAAGGAAAAAAATATCTTTTGGAAAGGGTCATAACTATTTCTTTGGCTTTAGATTCGGTCTCAGTCCCTCACTGCTCTCCTGCCAGAACAGGTGCCACTTCATACATCTCAGATAAAGGGATCCTCCTCCTTTCTACCCTCACACAAGTCCTCCCACTGTTCTGCTGCCCCTCCAAGGATTACACCTCCATGTCCTGTCCCATCCCTGTGCACTACGACATTCTGCTGGGAGAGGAACAAAAGCTTTGGCCAGGGAAGTGGAACGCCAAACACAAGATGCTGCCCCTCACAGCCTGCCAGGCTGGAATGAGGATGCCATATACCTACTTCAAAGGAGCACACATTACTGTGTTGGAAGCTGGGGCTCCAGCTGGGACACAAGGAGAACATCCAGCATGGGGAGAAAGGATCCAGAGCAGCACCACTGAAAGCACATTCTGTGGACAAGAACACTGGTGCCTCAGGGATTGCTGTGGAGTTTTAGTTTGGTTTTTTTTGGTTTTTTTTGTTGTTGTGGTTGGGTTTTTTGTTTTTTTTTTTTCTTTTCTCTTCCTCTACTTCACTTTCAGAATTTCATGTTAGTGATGTACTACCCTCTGCTCAGGCTCCCCAGAGAGACAGCCTAAAGGCTGAGTTGAGACCTCAGTTAAGTCCCCAAACACATTCTCTTGGCATGCAAAACTCTTCTCTGCCCCATTCCACAGTAACAAATAACATACTTCTTATCACTTTATTTCCCACCCTAAAGCAGAAGTTTAAGCTACACACAAGAACAGACGAATATGTTTAAGGAAAATTTATCCTGTGTTCAGGCACAGTATCCAGGAATAACTCACATAAGTCGAGCATCCATAGGATATTTCATCTCATCTTTTGTCTTGCTTTAAAGATCCCTTCTGTTCTTCCCTGCCAGAAGTCATGCTAGGAAGCATTGACTGCTGACATTGCAATGATATACAGGGCTACTAAATCACGTGTGGCACCTCTAGTCACTGGCACTCCAGGGGTGTTTGGGTCTATGTGTTATATTAGCAGAGTGCCAGAACTCTGATGACGAATTCGTGTGAAACACCAGCTGACAGAACTTTCCTGCCTGGTGTTGGGCTCCCACAGCCTCAGCAGCAGGAGGAACATCTTCTACAAACATGGCTTATGTGAATATTCATACTATAATTAGCATCACAAATTAGAGGCTGTTCTTTTCTGTTGTTTTAAACCCAGCATTTATTGAAGTCTGTTTCTGTGACTCCCCATGGTCATTCACAGCCCCTGCGAAGCTTTAGAGAAGCCCTCTTGTCGCTGCCAATGAGACACAGATGTCTTGGGCCTGTGCCAGTCTAGCCCCAGCATTCAGGCAAACCCAGCCATCCCATCACCTCCAGCCTAAGCACAGCTCACAGGAATTCACATACACAGTCACATGAGCCATAAAAGAAGTCACAGTAGCAAAACATATTGAAAAACCTGTGTGGCAGCCCTACACCCAGATGAACTGTAGGGTATATATTTAAAATGCATGTTGCTTTTCCCTTCAAATTGAATTATTTTGTTCTGGGACAGAGGTTGGTTTTGTTATGTTTAATCAAGCAAATGTCTGCTGTTATCTGCCTAAACTTCCCCTCTTCCCTCCAGATTGTTTTCATAAATAAACCAACAGAAGGCTTTTGTCTGTTTATATATGAAAGCACATAACTCTGCCACTTCTTTTGGAAGAGGTTATAATTGAATTCATTTAGTGCCAATTTGTTGAAGAACACAGAATACTTTACTATCCCTCATCAATTAAAACTTCTGTATCTTAAATAAAAATATGAAGCCAAGCCAGAAGATGAGCACCTCAGAGACAGGCCTCAAGTCCTCGTCAAGTTTAGCCCCCAGAAGCTACACAAGTCACAAAATTAATAAGAATGGCAGATTTTAGCCATCTGGGGATAGCATAATGTGCAGGGATATTTCAAAAGTTGAAATTCAGGCACTTCATTAACTAATAACTCAGATAAACTTACGCTTACATATCAGTTCTACACATTAAAAAATGCCCTATTTTTTTTTTTTGGTAGGTGTGTTTCTGTCTCATCATTTTGGAGATAGGAAAACACCGGAAAAAAAATGGTTGACTACATATATATATATATATGGAGTGGGCTTAAATAGCCTGCCTATAATTATCCCTATCACTTACATATCTAATTTTCACAAGTGTCATTTCTGACTGGTCCTTCAGAAGGTTTTCATACCTGTGAGATTACTGTGCTGGCAGAGGACCCTTCCTCCCCTGGAACAATGTCATCCCTGAAGGTCAGAGACTTCATTTAAAGAATTTCTAATGAAAAGACACTCGAAGAATCAACATTTCTTGGAGCTCCAGACATGCTTCTCTCCAGGCCCCATGCTGAGAGCAAGTGTTAAAATCTTGAGCTGCCTCCATTGTGTCAGGCAACTGAGAGGCAGGGCAGGCTCAACAACCAGTGTAAGGAGACAGAACCCTTTCTGAAAGCACCAAAAATCCCAGAAGACTCTCAGGAGATTGACTATCAATCAATCAAAAAAAAAACCAACAAACAAAACAAAAACAAACAAACAAAAAAAACCAAAACAAAAAAAAAACACCCCCAACAAAAAAAAAAAACCCAAAAAAAACAAAACAAAAAAAAAACCCCCCAAAAAAAAAAAAAAACCAAAACCCCCCCCAAAAAAAAAAAAAAACCAAAACCCCCCCCAAAAAAAAAAAAAAACCAAAAAAAAAAAAAAAAAAAAACAAACAAAAATCCAAAAATAAACAAAGAAGCCAACAAAAAAGAAACCCAAATCCAAACCAAACAAACCACAAAGTTTTCAGACAGGTCTCAGACTCACTAATACAAACATGTGAAAAATGCTAACAGTCTGCTAACCCATCATCTGTCAACAAACACAGGGGACAGAGTCAGGAGGGGGAAGTAAGGGTGAATTTCATCAGACAGTGTAATTTGGCAAGTGAAATATGTATAACTTAAGCTGTGATGAATTCCTGCATCTGCTTCTGTCCTCTTTCCCTCCTGCCTTTAGCCACCAATCACACTGTGAATGCCTAAGCTATTTTTCCTCTTGAGCCATCTTGTGAATAATCCCCAGCAGTGAAATACTTGTCTCCTTCCTTCTGCTCCAGCCACCCACCTCAGTAATTCCTGCTCATAGACCTAACTGGGCATTTCTACCCAGACAAACTAACACTTCACTTCTTACAAGAGGGCTGGGGTTTGTCCAGGAACTTACATCACATGAGTAGAGAACAAAATATGAAACAAAGACTCAGCACAGACCAGATCAACAGGCACACAAATGTCCCAAAAACACAACAATGACAAACTCTGACAGGTGACAGTATTTGACCAACTGAGAGATCTGGGGCTGTTCAGCCTGGAGAGAAGGCTCCAATGGAACTCTAGAGCCCCTTCCAGTGCACAAAGGGGCTCAAGGAGAGCTGGAGTAGGACTTTGGATAAGGGTCTGGAGTGCCAGGACAAGGGGGAATGGCTTCTCACTGTGAGAGGGCAGGGATAGGTAGGATATTGGGAAGGAATTCTCCCCTGTGAGAGTGGGCAGGCCCTGGCACAGGTTGCTCAGAAAAACTGTGGCTGCCCCACCCCTGGAAGTGTTCAAGGCCACGTTGGATGGGGCTTGGAGCAACCTGGGCTGGTGGAAAGTGTCCCCGCTCATGGCACGGGGTGGGACAAGATGATTCTTAAGGTCCTTTCCAATGCAAACCATTCTATGGTTCTATGATTTAAATCCTGCTACAGTGCAGTTAGAGAAGCTCAGCACAGCCCTTGCAGCAGGATTGCAGTGCAGGACACACTGCCCTTCAGGAAACCAACAGGGATGAAAAAAAAGACATCAGTAGCATGGGAACATCGAGAGTGCACAATTTAACAGTGCTTTTATGCCAGTCTAATGGCTGTAACTGCTGGTAAAGAAGAGGCTGACAAAGGGTGTCCCCACTTCTCCTTCCTTCGCAGCAACTACAAGTGTACCGCCCTGCAGATGGAGTCACTCCATGTTTTCCAAGATCAGCCTCTGCGAGTCAATCCAACAAAAATGTAACCACGTCAAATATTACCTCTGTCAGCTTTCTTAAGTCAAGCAAGTGCCAATGCAAGGTAAAAATATTGGGAAACATGTCTAGGAGGAGTTCCTGGGTTGCCTGTTCAACAGCAGCTGAAGTGGGTCCTGTACCCAAGGGAAGTAACACACACGAGACTGTTGCATTGTGAGATACAGTCCTTCCCAAATGAGTTACCTTTTCCAGTGTTTTTATCTTCCCTGTTGTTTCATAGGAAACTGCTTAATCCTACCAGTTCAGACCACTTCCACCAGGGATACCCCAATAATCCTATATATGACCAGCAAATTCATACTACCTTCATACACAGGAAGGAGAAAACAAGTCTGAAACACAAAATGTATCCCACTGGACATATGGCAATTCTCATACAAAATTATCAAAAAATATCAGGTTCTTCTCTCTCAATATTGCAAGAAAAGCCATCACTAGTTCCTCTCAAGCACACTCAGCTCTCAGTGGACACACACAGAGATAGCCTCAGGGTCTGAAGGGAACACAGAAGCCCCTCATCCTTGGACATTCCCCTGTTTTACATACAGCTTTGATTGCAAATATCTCAGGCACCACCTACCAGGTCCTCTTTGTGCAAGTCATCTCTCTGGATCTCAAAAACATGTAGGTCACCTAATAAACCCACTTTCACTGGGCTGCCAACCCAGGACGAGGCTCAAAGTTCTGGCCTGCTGTCATCATCTTCTCACAGATGCTTCTGAAAACCCAGAGGGCCAAGTGCCAATTTTTCATTCCTGAACCATCTCACAGTTTCTGTGGACAGGTTGAATGAGTCCATCAGCACTCAAGATGTAAGATGGGAATTTCCAACACACATGTCTCTACCCAGGAGACATGGAGAACCTCAGCAAGCAGAGAGGCAGCTTCCAGACAAGAACAGTTTTAGAACAGAATACAGACTATTTCAGGAACAGGTCTGGTATTCACAAGGGGGTGTGTATGCACATTCAGAGCAAGATGGGGAAAGATGCTACCAACTTCTCCCAAAGCCACCCAAAACACCCTCTAACACTCATACCTTAAAGCAAACTTCTCACATATAATACAAAGGGTCACACTCTCCAGTAAGTACTGGGCTGACACCATCTAAAATGCAGTAGCTGTTCTGTTTGCTTGAATAAATAATTAAATTTTTATCTCCTCTATCAGTCATTGTAGGAGGCACTTGTGAATGATTTGAGCAATAAAATGAACTAATTCCAGCATGTCTTTTTTCCCCCCACATGTTTACAATCAAGATGAAGTGAACTAATAGCATAGAGTTACACAGAGAGATAAGCCTTTCATTCTTCCTTTCCTAAACAATGGACTTCAGCCTCTCAACTCAACCTTTCTTCCCACTGTGTACCCCAAACTGGGGCTTCAGTTTCCTAGTCTTTGTCTTCTCCTATTCCCTTAAGATACAGCTCTGCCTTCCCAGCCTGGGATCCCATCCTTGGATCCTCAGAGCTTTCTCCCTCCTGAGTCCCTGCTCCTCCCCTGCCACATCAAGGCCTGAACAGGTAACTGCTCCTAGTCACCATGGAAGGCACTGGTTGGCAGCAGTATAGAGACATCATCTTCACTGAGAGGTGCCTAAAATGGGAATAGAGCTGTAAATTTGGAAAATTGAGGTTTAGTTATGTTTGCTCAGTAACTGGCACCTAAAACCATGAAAATGCAGCATGAGCATTAGTACAGCTCCAGGCACAATTCACCTCCACTGCCAAAGAGGCCTTTTGGACAGACCTATAACATAAATTCATAATTATTATTACTAATGCATATAAATTGCCTTTCAGCCCATCAAAGTGACTCAGGAAAAATAAATTAAACATTAGCATATTTCTTACAATTAGATTCTCATCACATTGCTAATCATAGTTCTTCCAGTGAACACTCAGTTGCATATCCTTGTATTGAAAGAGAGACAGGACAAAAGAGATTCTGTTAGAACTGAGGAAGCCATACAAAATGTATAATTAAGTATTTCACAACTGCTCAGTCTAAACAAGAGTAAAATCAAATGATGGGTTCTTACTTTGAAGTGTTGTCAAAATATGACAGTATTTTAATTAAAGACTAAATACTATGTGTGTGAAGAGAGAGTTGAAGGAACCAATGGTATATCAAGATTAAAACAGAAGTAAATATGAGTTTGCAGTAAATCTTTGACTATAACAATATATAAAGTTTGAAAATAATTCAGCAATCTCAAACATGTAGCTGCAAGAATTAGTCTAATATTCTCAAGTGATTTTTTTTTTCCACAACAATGCTCAACTGGGACATTTCATTTCATGAGAAATCCACCTTTAGACCTTGTAAGAAAAAGTTCTCACGCTGTCCATGACACATGGAATGAACACATCAATCCCCATATGCACAGGTGACCAGTCAGCACCTGCACACTGAATCCACAGACACTACTGCTCTCCATGGCAGGAGCTGTGTGCCACCAGCAGGGCTGGACCTGCACCACTCCAATCCTCCCAGTGTCTGCAGATTGCCACAGCACACTTGACTGAGCAGGAGTAAAACCAGATGGCAGAAATAAAGCCAGACAATAGAAAAATGTTGAAGCATAACTTTTGTTATGTGTAAATCGATAGTTCAGAGCTCAGGGAAGAGCTATTCTGTGAATGAGTGCAGAGGTCAAAGTGTTGACAGGGAATTTGGGCTGATGTGAATGAATGCAGTGCTGTTGTCTTCCACATTTGGAATGACTCAGGGATAGTCTGAGGTACTTAAAAAAAAAAATGCACCTCTCCACCTAGGTGATTCACCAACAAGCACAGAGCAGGTGACAGAAAAAATGTACTGCAAGTGTGAAGTGGCAGACCCAGGCAGAGGCTGCCTGTGCTCAGCACTGCCCACAGCTCTGGCAGAAATGCTGGGTGCTCCCTCCCTCGGGTTTGGAATGCCTCCCTCACTGCTGTAACACATGCTGGCCACTTACACTGGTCTTCAAAATGTCAAATAACAATAAATGATTAGTTATTCCCCAACCGCATGAGCAAAAAGGGTTAAGAAAGGGGCTACATGACTGATGAGTCAAGCTGATTCACTTGTTTGACTTTACTGAGAGACAGAGTAGATGCTTCTCAATCTTCCACCTGAAATTCTCTCTGTTTCCCACGGGGCAGCCTGTTCCAGGACAAGCAATGCCACCTAAGCTGCTTTAATAGAGAAAAGGCATTTCAAACAAGGCCCTACTTCTGTTCTCAGTTTTGCCAAAGGCTTGGATGCTGGAATATAGAATATATTAATAAAACTTGGATGGCTCCAAGCTGGGACAGACTGTAAACACTTCAGAGTACAAGAACAGAATTCAAAATCACAGATCAGGGAAGTGTTCTTAAATCAAAGAGCCTGAATTCAAAGTAAAAGAAAACAACACAACCAAAACCTCCAAGCTCTTTCAAGAGCATAACTCGCTCGGGGGAGGAAAACCAATGCCCAGATATACCAAGGACTAGGCTGTGGGTCTCAGAACGTGGTGCAGTAATGATACCACTAACCAAATGAATGCAGCGTGATGCTGATGAAGACAATGCTCAGGCTGTGATGCACTAGCAGAGAGGCTGAACTCCTTTTCCCTTGCCTCTGCTGGGGCCTCAAGAAGTCACTTCTGAGCACCACATCAACATTAAATTATAAGCCAACCACCAGGGGTGTGGAACCTGGTGATTTTAAAGGTTCTTTCCAACCCAAAGTATCCCAGGATTCTGTGACAAACAAAATCCTAGGACAGTTTCTCAGCCACCAGTTCACAGAATCCTGGCACAACACACACTTTTAAGGGGTAATCAAGACAGTCAAGTGTTCAAGCAGTAATTTCAGCCACAATGGATCACACTTCTGTAACAGGAAATTGGCTGGTGGTTGGAAACAGAACACCTGGAAACCCAGGGATAGCCCATTTCTCAGGCTGTACTTTTTGTTAACAAAAAAAGAGCATATCTAAATTTGGAGACAGAAACTCAGACTTGGGGCCAGTGAATGCTCCTGATTCTTAAGACACTCAAGAGATTTTTCCCTTTTCCAGCTATTAAACAACTGTGCATGAGGATTGTGTTAAGCAAACAGGGACCTTCATATGGTTTTAGTATAACAGGGGATTAAAGTCCATGTTTCTGCTCTGAATAACACAAGGCTTAAATATTTAGAACATGTTTCTTCTCGAACCATTTCTACTATTCATTTTTATCCCACTCTCTTGGTATTTTTAGAAAGCACAAGTCCTAGAAAGAAAAATCTTGTTTGTCTTCTGCAGCACAGTAGACACAGGAACTTTAATATTCTACTTTCTGGAGGGAAATGGCTGAGAGAGACAGATGGTCCATTCTGTCAGAATCACAAACAAAAGCTCAACTCTTCTACCTGAGGAATTTTCAGCATCTGAAAGTCAAAACATTTAAACAAGACTTTTGACAAAATGGATGTGAACTAAGTAATTTTTATAATGTTAAACTTCAGTCAATGTGAACACAGCCTTTACGGATATATAACCAGATGGAAAAATGAGGGTCAAGCTCAGGAAAAGTCTTGTTTGGATGAAAAATGGGCAAATAGACAGCTATATCAAGTACAAGGGGTGATAGTGAGGTGATGAGATCTCTCAGTGTGTAATCACAGAATCCCAGAATGGTTTGGGTTGGAAGGGATCTTAAAGTTCATCGCATTCCACTCCCCTCCCTGGGCAGAGGCACCTTCCACCAGCCCAGGTTGCTCCAAGCCCTGTCCAACCTGGTCTTGGACACTCCTAGGGATCCAGGGGCAGCCACAGCTTCTCTGCCCAACCTGTGCCAGGGCCTGACCACCCTCACAGGGGATAATTTCTTCCTCTTATCCCATCTAACTCTGTTATGTGGCAGTGGGAAGCCCCTTGTCCTGGCATTCTAAGCCCTTGTCCAAAGTCCCTCTCCATGTTTCTTGCAGCCCCTTCAGGCACTGCAAGGCCACAGTTGGGTCACCCCAAAGCATCTCTTCTCCAGGCTGGACAATCCCAGCTCTGCCAGCCTTTGCTCCCAGCAGAGCTGCTCCATCCTCTGACCATCCTGGTGCCTCCTCTGCACTCTCTCCAGCAGCTCCATGTCCTTGCTGTGCTGTTCCCCAGGGCTGGAGGCAGCTCTGCAGGTGGGGTCTCACCTGATCAGGGAGGCAGAGGGGCAGAATCCCCTCCTGTCCTGCTGCCCACGCTGTGGAACCAGCCCAGCTCACAGTTGGCTTTCTATACTGTTTTCAATCTATAGCTAGAAAACATTTAAACATTTTAACCCTTTCTGTCTCATAGCAGTGCTAGTGCTGAGTTTCTTATCCCACTCCTCTCTTCTGTATCATACCTTCTCTCCTCAGTGTCCAAGCAAAATGCCAGAATTTCTTATTTCAAGTTCTTACCTCTAAAATTGTGTGGGATTTTTTTTTTTTGTAAACCTTGGAGATTTAGAGGGGACAGAATAAGAAAAATGCCTCAAATATACCATAGGAACAGAAAATCACTGCCATTCTTATGATAAATGGGAGAGAACCAGTCCACACGGCCAGCGTGGGAGGACACCTAACCAGCCATGCAGGGTTTCCATGCTCCCTCTACCTCACTCCTCAGAAGCATAGCCAGCTTTTCTTGCTGCTGATTGATCCGGTGTCAACGTATTTCACTGCTCTAAAGGGAGCGTAAATGCAAAATGGAATCAGAAAAGCCAATGTTTAACTTGACACTTACTTCGTGTCTGCGTATGTGGCCAAGTTGAAAGGAATAAAGCAAAATAAAATTAAGTCCTTCTTCTTACAGGGTCCCAACTTCTCTTATTATCCAAAAGACAAAGAGGGAATTCTAGCAGTTGTTCTACAATGACAGAAGGTTTGGCAGTCTGTAATTCTCAGTGATTTTCACCTCTCCCAATGACACAGCCTCATTTCAGTGCAAGGATGTTTTGCAATTCCTTTTTTCCCCTGGCAGAGAAGACAAACTTAGTGGCATTGGCACTGTAACATCTGCCTATTGGGCATTCCCAACACCAACATTCCTTCAGAGAGGAGCCTCCTGGGGCCGTTCACGTGATTTTTGGCTTTGCCTTTGCCATTGCCAGTATTCTGCCTGGAAGATGACAACGATCAAAGAGTTTTCTTTATTGTGATTTAGATCCCTTAACTGCCGATGGCAACTTTAATGGGCGTTTGTGCTCAGTTTTACGTGTGATACAGCTCCATCTACAGTGAAATTCTACAGTGAAATGCAGCCTAAACTCCACTAAAAATCACTGAGGAGGATGGTGCGCCTGAGCAGAAGGCTGCTCTGACAAACAGAACATATCAATTCTCCCAATACTGCCACATAAAACAGCAGTAAGCATCTGGATCTGTTTAACTCTTGACTATTTATTAAACACATTAAGGTACACAAAGATTGTTTTATGAGAGGGATTTGCATTCTGCTAACAGAACCAGCATTTCAGACCAGTACTAAAACACAAACAGAAACCAAACATATAAATTCAGCAATAATATATGTGCTGAAATTTGTTCATCATACCAATCCAGGAAAAAGAGCCTTGTGATGATAGGTCAGCTAACTAAAATTTTACTTTCAAAAGACTAAATCACACACATGATAAATTGGCAATGAAGGGGGGGAAAAAAAATCACAGTAGGAAAATTACAGACAGTATAGCATAGCAGAATTACAAATAAAATATTTTCCTTCAAGATGTCATCATTTTCCTTCTCATTTTAATGAGATAATAATAAGCATATGAAGCATGGGAATTTAGAGAAATGGACCAACAATATAAAGTCAGATTTTGCTAAAACATCTTATTATCTTAAATAATTTTCCTATTAGTTTCTAATGCTGAATGTCTGGAAAATAGCTTTCAACAAGACAACAATAGTGACAGCATTGTAATATCATACATAAGAACATGCAATCTGATTCCCTGCTTCCTAAAATGACTATGAAAGGTTCAATCCAGTACAAAAGGGTTATATAATAATTCTATAGCAAAATAATCAATGAAAATAACTACTCAGTACATACACAAAAACAAACAAACAAAAAAGCACAGACCTATAACATGACTCAATACTTCAACAAACCAAACCAGATAGATTTGGAGGACTAAATCCCTACTTGTTTGGTATTTTTATGGCTCTGGCATGGAGGGGAGAACTGAAACACATATTTTCTTTCCATTCACATCCACCTTTGTCAAAGGGCTAGAGAATTTGATTATCCCCCTGGAAAGCAGCTCTCAGAGATGACAGCAGCATGGCACCATCTCCCTGGTTACACCTCATGCTGGACAATATTATCCTATGCCCATTTCCCCCAGCTCAGCACTTCCGTCTCTCCCTTCCCAACACATACACAGCCACCTGAAGAGAAAAGGAGGATTCCTCACCTCACTCCACTCTGATCTCTGATTCCAAGGACAGTGTCAGGAACAGCCCCTACTCTAAGCTTGCTTGTCTCATGTCATGCAGATGTGATGGGTGGTGGGGAGACAGGCAGAATAAGAGTCCCCAGAATGCTGGAGATTGAAAACTGTAGCCAGAAAAACCCTTCTTTTGCAGATTTATGATGCCCTCTCAGAAAGGTTCCTGTGCCCTTCGTATGTGGCTTTGCTTTTTAACACATGCTTAAAGCTGTGCCATGAAGCAACATGACATTCCTGCAAATCTCCTTTACAGTTTTTAATAGTTTTGAGGAGTGCAACTTGATATTTATAATTATCCAGACACAGCAAAAATAATGGCATATCCCCTTTCACTTCAGTTAATAGAACTGATGATATAATCATGTCATTAAGCAAGTCTGGCTTCAGCATTACTGTGCTCAGATAGAAATGGAATTATACTGCCATGACCTGTAAAACACTACAAAGCTCTAGACCTTTTCAAACTTCACTCAATGTATTTGCACTAATTCACAGCAGAGACCTAGATGACCCCTAAGTATCCTTTGATTTAAAAAAACCAAAACTTTGAACAAGTAAGCAAAAAAAATAACTTCTGATTTTTAATACTTTACATTAAACCAGAGGGATTCTCTGATTTTGAGAACTGCTGGAGAGGTAGAAGAAAAAGCAATGAGTCATCAATAAAGGCCTTCACCTGGAAGCTTCTGGACATGTTAGATGTCCTGTTCCATCACACTTTGTGTGATTCTGGAGGTACCAGTTTCCCTCTGTCCCTGTTACACCTCTAGCACAAAATCAGATCTCCCTTATACTTGAGAGGAAAATGGTGAGGACAAATACACTGAAGATTCTAATATCCATATACACACCTCTGCTGGTTTAAAGGTAAACCAGCTGCAGAAACAAACAACTCAGAATGAGATTACAAGTCAGAATAACAAGTCAATAAAAAGATGACAATAAATACACTGACACAGAAGGAAAATTCGTTTGAACCACAAAAGTAGATGTATAACCCAGCACTGGGGGGCACAAGCAGAATGGAGCTCACCAGCCCCTGCGCTGAGCACCACATAGGCACCCTGATGGTAAAGTAGAAAGAAAGAAAGAAACTTACTGGTGTAGATGATGGTGACAATCCAGTCAAGGGTGATAATCACAGTCCTGCTGAGGCTCTGGTCCTCCTCTGGATCTGACAAGTGGTGCCCCAGTCCCAAAACCCCAAGCTTATATAGGCTTGGGCTCAGGTGGGAACTCCCAGTCCCTCTCCCAGGGTGGGGAGTTTCACAATGGGTGATTTACTCTGTGAGGTGAGTCATGGCATGTTTTTGGCATCGCTGATGGCCCATTAGCAGACATGACCCCTCAGGTGGGTGTGAAGGTGCTAAGGGCTCCCTGGAGGGGAGTTATCACACCTGAGTCATTGGTGTGAAGACAGGAAAACTTCCTTATCTCACATAAGTTCCCAAACACCGGTTTGTAGCCTGAGGGGTCGGGTGTGCCCTAGGCAGCTGCAGCCAATAATCCAGTATTAGGAGTTCATGAGAAATGACACAGAGAGGATATAGAATACACCCGGCCAGAGCCACACAGTGACAAACTGCTCCTGGCCACTATAAACCACTAACTGAAGGTATCAGTCTGCACAAGAGGACTGCAGGTGGCTTGCATTTGTGAGCTGATTTTAGGTCACAGCATCTCTGAGTTATCAGCCCTCCCAAGGGTGAGGAGCCACAGCAACTTGTTCTAGGAGCCTGAATCAGGACGAAGTGGCTCAGGAAACAACAAATCAACCAGCTGCTGCCAAAACCCAGTGAATACAACCTTGTCTCAATGTGCACCGCAGCATAGATGAATTAAATGCCCTCAAACTGTGTCGCATTACCCACCACAGGTATTTCATCTCCCTGAAGAGTTTGTGCAGGTTAGAGATAACGTGGCTGCATTCTGTTCACACCAGCACAAACATCTGAGAGAGGATCTGATGTGCTGCACATTTGCAATGCTCTCCAAGTATAATTCAGATTTCTTGGCTCCTGGAATTGTGTGCATTTTTATTTTAGGGAAATAAAAAATAAAATGAAAAGGGAAAAAATAAGCATAGTTACTCAGACTACAGGGAAAGGGAAAAAAAAAAAAAAAAAAGGAAGAAAAGAAAAAGGGACCAGAGGCCAAAAAAGCATCTGAAGTTCGTGTAGCTTCAGTCCAGACCAGATAACTTCCTTTGCCTTCAAAACTCAAGTTACTTTGAAAAAGGTTAATTGTGATTCTTTCCAAACTCTCTGGGGTTTTGCTGCTGACGTCAACTCCAAGCTCCCAAGTCCTTCTGCACAAGCAATTACAACTTGCAATAATGTCTGCTCAGTCTTAGATTGGGCATTATCTATATTTTCGTCTTTTTAATTGAACTCTCCAATAATATCAGTTTCATTTCTAGTTCAAATATTGTCTTCCTCAGATCTAGAATACAGCACAGTTTCAGAGCTGCCTCTTCAGGTAGCTGAAAACTATTAAAATAATAACTAGCTCAATAAAGAGAAATAAACCAACTCCCAATATTTTTTTAAGCTCTTACATTTTAATGCTGTTTACACACTTCTCAATTGTTCTCCCACATCCACACAGGATTTTTCAGAAGATTTTTGTTTCTGCCATATTTTCATTTGGAGATTTCCTTAGATTTCTCTGCACCCAACACCATGAGCTGCCAAGGAATTATCTTGAGTCCCTTCACAGTGAGGCTCTTGCACAGGAATAAACCATGAACCTCTGGACAGCCTATATTAAAAAACTCACCAGTTTAATCTGGTTTAAGCCAGTCTGTCACTGACAAGGCACCCAAGGCCCAGAGCTGTAGCTGAAGATCACCTTTAACCTTCCAGCAAAAGACTCACACACCCATTAGGAGATTAATGCATATATTTTTCCTTCTGTACTTACTACATGAATATAAAATTATTTAACACAGAATGTACTTTGCAATTCATTTTCTTCTTTCCTGGGCTTTTTTAAATCCTCTGATTGTACTTACTGAAAATATCTCTTTTTAAGCTAACCCTTTGAGAAATATTCATGCTCCCACATGTGTCTTATGCAGGACTTTCACTGACCTTGTGATTTAAAAAATCACTTTCTATATCACAAAGAAGCACAGACCTTTAAAAGAAGATATTATCTTATGACAATGTCAGAATATCTTGAATTCCATAAAGGAACTAAAAAGGAAGCCTATATAATTTATTTTATTAGGAGGCTTGAGAGAGGCTGAAATATTAACTTGTACTGAATGGACAATATAAAACTAACTATACACCAGAACAAACATGTTGGGAAGAAAAGCAGCAGTCTGCCTCTCAACTTCCTCTCATTCTCCCAGCTGGCATTCTAAATTCCTGGCAGATGTCATCTTTATGAAGTCTCTAGGCCTTTACACTCAGTCCTGTACTAGCAGCTCTGTGACAAAATCTTCCCCACGCAGCCATTCTGAGCTCACCTGCAGGTCCACAGGAAGTCCTTGGAATAGCTCCAGGAAAAATTGGCTGAAGGCAGTTCAATTACCTAGCTTTCTGACCCAGCCTTTGCACTCAGGCTATGGCCCTGTAACAGCATGGAGACACAGAGCTCTAGGGCTCCCTAAACTTCATCAGGACTGAAGGAGTAAGCTGGAAGAAGCTGACACTGATAAATAATTCTTCTGGACCTCAACACCCAGGATGGACATGGGAACAACCTAAACTTCCCCATGAGTGCTTCGGCATCTCACACCCAAAGGGCAACAGTGGGGACTGCAAAATGAAGGGAGATGTAACACGTAGCAAGGCAGAAGCATCGTGAGCCCAGGAGCTTCTGGCATGATTTCTCCCAACAGAACAGTTCACCTGGGACAGAGTGACCTCTTGGAAGAAGGATTTTTGTAGTAGCAGCTGCTGCACAACAGAGTCACTGCTCCGGGGGGCCCCTGGAGGATTCCACTCAACAGAAGCTACAGGAAGATCAAGGCTCAGCTCACAGTAAAGCTCAAGCAGACAGAAGGTCGTGTGATTTCTTAAAGTTCCCAGCATTCAGTTTTCAGGTTCTGTATCTTCCTATGCTTTGTTGCTTAATTAAGATGTATTAATGAACTTAAAAAAAAAAACAAACCACCAAAAAACAACTATCTTGTAGGCATACTTCTGGAGTATTCAGATCCCTATTGTATTTTCTCTCAGTTGTAAATTCTTTGTTTCCTAGAGATAAAAAAGGAAGTGACAGGTCTACACAGGATGCAGGCAGCAGTCACATCCCAGAGAGAAGACGCACAGGGGCTGGGAGTCAAGAAGCACTAAATGCAAGCACTCAGTCTCTGTACTGACCTTCAATGCTCAGGGACAGCCATAACATACATGAATTTTAAGAGATTAACCCCACATTCTTTATGTTCATTATTTTTCTGCCAGCTATTTACTTGTTTCTGTACAACGATGTAGAAGATACACGACTTAGGCACCTGAAGCAAACCAGACTCAGGTAAGTACATGCAATGTAATGTAGTCCTCATACAAATCAGCCCTCTCTCTTTCACATGTGCCTGCATGAATACTGCAGAGGAATAAAAGTGCATCTGCTCACAGCACCACTGAGGCACAAGGTGGTTTCCCAAATTTCCTCAGCACTCTGTTGCATGCATGTCCACTATTTTACACCTGTGGTGTGTTAATTTGATACCTATGTAACTGGCATTGATTATTTCATGTCTGCTTCATACCACCAACTTCAACAAAGAATATAATTGAATTCTATTTGACTTAAAATGAGCTTTTTTAATCTTTTTTTTTTTGTTTTTTTACTTTTACATCCTTCTATAGTACTATGGCAACATTTCCCTTTCTAATTTGTCCTGTGGATCTTTAAACTGCAGGACAAGCCTTTTCCTGTATTGCCACCTTCTTCATTCACAGAATTTCCATTACTGTGATTGTACATTACTAGTATGTTTATGTTATACATAATTAATTATATCTCTCAAGTAGAGAAATCTAAGAGAAGTATATTGGTATCAGTGGCAAAGCAGGGCCATGTCAGGGTCAGAGACTGTGGAACTGTGGGGAGAAGAGAATGGTAAGGAAGGAAATGGCATTGGTCAGGAAGGAAAAAGGAAATATGGAATCTATATTGCACCATGTTATTTTGAACAAAACTAACAGCAATTCCTGGTTGTGTTTCAAGCCTTCTTTAGCCATCAGTAAAGTGTTAATTCTTGTTCTCTTCCACACAGACACAAGGAGACTAATTTTCAGTGAGAGGTTAACAGTAAATAATTTAAAACTTTGTCAAGAATGTGTGGGTTTTGACTGCCTGTGTAGTCAGTCTGACAACTTGAGAAGCAGGAACAAAACACTGGCAAGGATGAGAAATCCTGTGGCTGCTGCAAGGGATCAGAGAAAGAGCAAAAACAGCCCATAATGATCTAAAATTAGGGGTACATGAAACAGCCTCAAATCAGCCTATCAAATCCATTCATTCTGCACAGAAATGCAACACAAGGCTGGGCTTGCCAGGCTGACTTTGCAAGGCCATGAGGTTTCAGGGTGCAGGCTGGAGTCTCAGAATCTGACATGAGGGCAACACGCACTGTCAGGGAAAAATAAACTCTCAGGGCTAAATACTGTTGAACGCCTGCTCTTCCCAATAATTTTAGTAGAGGTTCTCTCTCAGGATCTGACATCAAGCACATGAACCGCTGGCAATCCTGGCCCATTTAGTGCCTGCCCAGAAAGGTATTTTTGCTGGGCTGCTCCAAGCTGAGATCAGGAGAGCAACCATTTCAACTATCAATCTCCCCTTATATCAAATTCCAGACTACAGCCACACTTGATTGAAATGCCAAGGATTTAGTCTCTTCTATCTCTCAAGGCTTTTCATGCAATTGTCTTGAGAGCTGGTGCCTTCTGCCAAGTGATTCATGTTTTCTATTGGAAGTGATTTAATCCCCTCATAATAATTTATGGTTTACATATACAGGGCATCCATTGTCTGACTGGCATTTCTAGTGTCCCAGGAAGCATATTTTCAAAGATAGATTCAAATACCCAAAATCAACATCTTAGTGAAAACGTAGAGAAAGACTAATCATGTCATCTACTCATATATTCCATTTACTTAAAAAACTTGGAATTTATTGGAAGACTTCAGCATCTTCTTTCTTGAGAAGGACAACAAGAATGATTGCATTTTTATTAATGATTAGAAATATCCTGCTACATTTCTCATATCTCTCCATCCTAAACTATGCTCCACTGAGACAGTACTTGTTCAAGGATTTCAAGTTATTTTACACACAAACACACTCCCCATTTTTTTCTATTTAAATGCCAAATTATTCTCAATTTGATATTTCCTAAAGTAGAAGTTTTCTGTCTTTTCACATAGTCTTGGGACATCATTTTCCCTTCTCCTCTGTCTTCTAATACTGTTCCAATCCATTTTAAACTCAACTGCAAGATGTTTTTGTGGCATATGCAGAATCTGAATTTTTAGAGGTCTGAAAAATGACAATATTCAAGACAGTAAAATTGGTCACTTGGTATGAAGTTAAGCATGGGCTTGTGTTCCTTACAAGCAGTCTTAATCCAAGGCAATAACTTTCCACTATTAACAGCAAATTGAAGATGGGCACTTGACTTTGATAAATCACTGCTTAGTTTAAAAGTTAATGGAGAAGAACTTTAACGAGGGAAAAGGGAACAGTCTATCTGCCTTCCAAGCCAGTCAGCCTCAAAGTATCGGAGGAGTGACTTGGTATGTTGCGTTTGTTGGTAGTTACCCTGGCCACAGCAACATCACTCCATTCCTCATTGCTCTGTACAGAGTGCCAGTAAGCTGCTAAATCCTGGCAGAACAGGCTTTCTGGGTAATGCAAGAACTGCTAGTTGTTTCTTGTCTAACATAGTTCCAAGATTTTGAAAAAATATTTAGATGGACATCTTTGTAAGTTCATCCAAGAGGACAAATTCTGAAGCAAGTCTCTATGTATCACTGCACTGGTGTATATCAAAATGTGCATTTACATATTAGATCTAATTCAGTGGTGGCAGTGGCTCAGCAGACCAGTGCAATGCCCAACACAATTTAAACCAAGAATCATTCAAAGATCCTGACAAAAAGGAGGGACTCAAGGAAGGCTAAGGGAAGAGAGCTACTCTTGGGACAGGAATTAGTCATCGTGCAAATACAGGGACAAGAACAATGGGGCAGGCAGCAGTTCTGTAGAAAACAATCTAGTCCATCTAAAACTGAATATAAATCATCCTGCTCCAGCACTGGGAGGTCCTTTGTGAGTGACTCATAGTGTCTCATTTTGCAGGAGGATGCTCCAACACTGCATCTCAGCTGGGAGATGTAATCACCAGAAAAGGGACTGTGCCTTCCCAAACTGCCTTGGGCAGCTCCTGAATATTTAAGTCCTGCTGCTGGTTCAATGCAAAGACAAGGAGGGGAAAAGAGCAGCAATGTTAAGTTCACCTGTTTGCTTTTGGCCCATTTCAGTTCAAGTCATTGGCAAGGTGAGACATGACAAAGCAATTTTCTAAAAGCCTCCTAACTCCAGCCGCTTGGCTACTTTTTGAAGGCAAGTCCACTCCAGAGTCAAACATGGAACTTGAAATGTGGAATTCACCACTCTGGCTTTGCCTGTAAGTGGTGTCAGAGTTTTCATACTGTGACTGCTCAGAAATGGGCAGGTTCAGCAATCTGTGCTTGGGAAGATTTCAGACATGGTCTGTTCCCCTTTCAAGCCGTGTGACACCAGGCATGACAATTCAATGCAATGTAATCCAGCTGCTGGGCCAGTCCACACACACTCAAATGTGTCTCAGTGTGTGCCACAACTGGCTTGAAGTTGTACTAAATATTTTTCCAGACTTACTGCCTTTTTCAAACTGTGTTCCTTTTTTGATAAGTTTCTACTTGCTATCACTGGTCTTAAAAAGGACAAAAGCATAGAAACAGTACTTTGAGATTTATTGTAAACTTTGGGAGGAGGTTCCTGAACTGAATATTACATTTTTGTCCTTAAAGCAGTTTCATCCAAGCCAATTATGAAGAACTGAAAATTTCTGTGATTCCATAATTTAGCATGGAGGTTCTGTGCTTTGGCTATAAAAGACCCCTCTGAGAGAGCTTCACCATGTAGGTCAGCAGTTTCTAGATGACCTGGATGACAAGTTCATAGGTACTGAACTACGACATCAGTACATTTGTAGTTGGGATTACAACAGATGCCTTACTCCCATTTTCATTCCCTGTGATGTATACAAGGAATCAGTACTGTTCCAGCACCTGGGATCCACAGATCCACATACACCCCAAAACAGCTTTTGTATAAGCCTTGTACTTGCTTGTGCACATCTGAACATCCAGGCTTTGGCTCTGCAAATTGCTGAGTCTCCCATCTGGGATGCCAAGAGGCCTCAAATGACTCATTCACCTAGATATGGCTAATTACAACTAATAACTTCACTGAAGTGTAGAAACAGAGACATTAAAATTAATATTTATATTTACTGTTAGAATTTCCAGATTTGTCCTTTTAAAAACTGCATGTACAGTACATACCATAATAAAGAGAGAACTGGATATATCACAAGGCTGATGCAGCTTTATATACTTTCACCCATTTTTCTGGGGACCTAGAGTAACCCTTTTGCTGAAGGTTTCAAGAGTGAAACAAAACTATTTGCACAGGGAGAAGGCATAAAATAGACATACTATACAGAAATAAAGAAGCAGCAAAATAGGTGTGCCAGAATACTTCCGCTTGAGCAAAAAGCCCATGTTCCATCCACCCCATACTGATGCAAACTGCTCTTCACAGCACCATGTACTGGACAGGCAGTAAAACATTCTGATTGGGGCTAAAACTGAAAGGGTTCTAAGGCAAAGAGAGGTTGTGGCATGTCAGAACTGCATATCATTTCTGTGATCACAAAACACTCACTTCGAAGTGAAAGGTCAAAACTTTACCTTGGACCTGTTCCAACATCATTCTGGGGAAATTTACAGTTATGGATTCTGAATTTGTGTCTTCTCATAATGTGGATTTTTTTTCCTAGCATTTGTATTTTCTTTGTTAGCTTTAATTAACTTCATTTTATGCTCATAAACTTGTAGAGGATTTGCTCTAAGCTCTCACATCTCTAGCCTATATTAAGATATTTTAAGCTTTAAACATCTAGCACCTTTAGTGGATTTAAACAATTTAAGGAAAAAAAATGTTGGCAAAATGCACCTAAGCTGAGCATTTTTGCATGACCTTTCTATTTGACACAACTCAAAATTCATTCTAGGATAGCCTAAAAACTCCTGAATGCGCCCAATCACAACAAAAATGTACTTTATTTCCCATGAAATAAGATGTGGCAAGCTGGGAAAGAAAAAGATGGGGAGCATAGGGGATGGAACAGAAAGAGCTAATGCAAACTGAAGCATAAAAAGACTGCAGTAAACAGTAACTAGAAGAGCTGCTTCAGGGGAAGCAGCTTTTTTAGTCCATTAGTTTAAGAGGCTGGGCTTTCAAAACATGCTGGGGAAAATGGAATATTATAAAGAAAGCAAATCTCTAATGAAAGGTAATAGTTGTGGGTGAATATTTGAAAATAAGCAGAGTCTTCTACAAAAAGAGATGCTTCTTGTGGTACATGGTAGACCTGACTTTAAAAGTGCCTATCTGTATTATATTTCAAAATATTTGTTTTAGCTACAGTGACAGAGCAGTTCTCTTCCATTTGCTGTCTAATACACAGAGCATTAATAGTGTACCCCCAAGCAGTATCTCCTCCCCATGAAACACCAGTCCTACCAGAACACAACAGGAGTAATTCCTGCAGATAATTTTCCCTTTTGATCTGGTCATTGAGGAGGGCAGAAAATATGGTCTCTACTGTTTCTCCTTTCTGCTTATCTCCTAATTTTTACCCACACAGAGATCTTCAGCTTCATGGAGTAGCCTGACTGGTTTTGGTACCAGCAGAATCAATGGCATGACAGACCCAACTCTTTCCTGCCCCACATGGGACAGGAAGAGAACCCACACCTTGTAGATCAACTAAATACAGATTTTTGAGCCCCACTCGCCCTTCAGGCAATAGTTCAAGCTCTTTCCCTCCACTGCTCTCCCTTGCAAGCACACTGAGGCTTGACTTTCTTTCTCTTACTTGGACAATGAACATAGCTGAAGGAGTGTAAGCAACGCTGGAAAGGAATGAGATCTTCTCCATTGCTGCTCCCTGAGGCAACCAGACACGATTCCTGCCTGCCATCCATGCATCCACCATTTAGAAAGGAGTTGTCAGTTGGGTTTGTGCTCAGCCATCTGAAGCACTGTGAGTCACTTGGGCTTGATGACCTTAAAGGTCCCTTCCAACCTAAATAATTCCAGGAAAAAAATGTGCACAAGAGACCCTCCTGACTTTAGTTTTCAGTACTTATCAGGACCAAGGTCATAAAATTGCTGTGTTACATAAATTGCCATGTCTGACTTGAACTGCCACCTTTTGAAAAAGTGAATTACACTAGTGTTATCTTATTCTTCTAACATTTCTAGGAGTTTTTTGATTTGCACACTTGTGAACTGTGTAACTTCCACTGAAGTAAACACACACCAACCACACACTCTGTGTGACTGAGTGGCCTGGCCAGGGCTGGCACACAGAAATAATGCCAGGAACACACTGAGTGCTGTGTCAGATACGTGGACTTTGGGGATACCTCTGGTTCCAGCTTTGTGTTCCTGTTATTTGAGAAGTGTTGCCTATTACAGCAAGTAATCTGAAAAAAATACTTCAGTGGTTCCAAGACCACTTTCTGAGATGAGACTTCTTCCTTTAACGTCAGTGAGAGGGATGAAATCCCTGTACATAAGATAACGCAGAACTGAAACAGATTGGTAGAGGATACACACAGTAATTTGTTTGTAAATCCTGTGGTTCTGCATCTCAGACTCACATTCAAGGACATGTTAGCATCCCAATTTTAAGAAAAGTCAAAATCACATGCTCATAGTCAGATACTCCCAGGTATCAGTTGGAATCTAAATAGGAAGTGCTGCCCTACCATATTCTGCTGCTGCTGTCACAGCTCCTGTCTCCCAGCAGGACCACATGAGGTCTGTAAGAGGAAGAAGGGCACTGCTCAGAACACCACACTTCAAGACATTCCTTTGTAGTCCCTCAGATGAGAGGCAGGTGCTCTAGACTCTGCTCCTGAAATGAGCAGGTGCATGTCAGAGCAGGTGAGTGCCCACAACTGGGAGCACGTAACTCACACAGGGGCTGTTGGTGAAAACTTTGACTTCCACTCACATCTCTGGCTGGGTCTTTATTGTGCAGAGTAAAAGGGAGCATAATGAACCCCCACTTTTATGGCCTGCCAGCCCTAATTTTGTTTCTCACAGTGACTTTAAGCTACTCCAACATTCCTCTCCTTTCTTTTTAAAAGAGGTAGACACGATGTCATTCTGGTCCTGTTTCAAGCAGATTTTTGAATGGGTCCTGAAGGCCTGATAGTGTGAAAACAATATAATTCACCCTCTGGATATACAGTTAGAGCTTTCAATCAGAAAGATTTGAAATCTGTAATATTGTTTCTGTATTCTCATTTTAAGAACTCATTTAAGAGACCTATATAACTTTGCTCTGAGGGACCTCTGGGCTGAGTCAGCAAGCAAAGAAAAGCTTTGTCACTGGCCTTCTATGCTGCCAGTGAAAGTTCCTAAATCTGGAAATATAAGCCCATTGTAAGTACACTGAGTTTCCTGTGTCACATATACTCACCAGGGATACTGCTAAAAGGACACAACAAGGAGAACCAAAGGGAAACTGGAGGTAGACAGGGCACCTTCTACACTGACTATTGTTCTGACCCATCCACAGCCTCATCAAAGTATTCCTTTTCCCCAGTGACCTGATGATGACTGAAGTTTGGACCAGATTATCTTTTAGGGTCCTTTCCAGCATGGGCTGTTCTCTGTTTCTGTGACCTGGAGACACTCAATACATGGCTGGTTACTCTGGTGCATTGGGAAAAGAGAAGGTCGTTATTGCTCTGAGATTGCTGTTCACCTACAGATCCTCACCTGCACAGCAAAGGTTGCTCAAAGGTCTTCCCAGACACTTCAGGTGGCCTGGCACCACTCTCAGGTGTAGTGTTACAGTTTTGCTTTCAAAGGTATCTGCAGGGGCATCTAAAATAAAATACCCAGCCAAAATAAAGAAAATCTGTATAAAATTATAACATTTGCATTGCAGTCTGGGTATTTTAAGTCCCTTTTTTACCCATAAGAGGTACCCTTGCCATTCATTCATTCCTGTGGTACCTGCAGGACCAGACACCTCAGGTGCTGCTGTCGGTGTCTTTTGTGTCTGCAGAGCAACACATGGGCTCCAGAGCTACAGAAAAGCCACTGCTGCTGGAAGAGAGGCAGTTTGTATGAGCAGTGCCTGCCCTGCAGCTTTGCACACAGGTCAGGCTGTGTGATGCCCTGTAGCTTCTCCTGCCCTCCTTCCATGTCAGCATCCTATTTCCAGGACTCCAGTTACCAGTGGCCCTCAAAAAAGCCAGGTGACTCTCACACTTCACCTCTGTTGGAGAAGTCCGTCTGTTCTTAGGATGGGACTCTTCTCACATATAGAGAATATCCTGAGTTGGAAAGGACTCCACAAGGATTACTGAGTCCCACTCTTGGCCCTGCCCAGGACACCCCAAAAATTCCACCTGAGAGTGTTGTCCAAACCCTCTTGGAGCTCTGGCAGCCTTGGGGCCATGCCCACTGCCCTGGGCAGCCTGTTCAGTGCCCACCACCCTCTGGGGAAAAACCTTTCCTAATATCCAGCCTGAGCCTCCCTGGACACAGCTTCATGCTGTTCCATTGAATCCTGCCACTGGTCACAGAATAAATTGGTGCCTAATTAGCTGTCCTTTGTTATACTGAACACAGAGCAACATGAACAATATCACCAGTGAAAACTAGAGTTGTGAGTTACAAGCACCACTGCAGTGTTCAATGCAACACACCACCCACAGGCTCTTCTAAGATGCTCAGGTGCTGGCTTGTTCCAAAGACTCTTCACTGCTGTGGTGACAAGCGATGCCTGTATATACAGAAGATATTTATAAATATCAGGAGTGGCTGAGAGGGCTCACCAAAACTCTAGTGATATTGGCTCATGTTGCTCTGTGTTCAGTATAACAAGGGACAGCTAATGATATCAGGCACAACCATCCTCTCCTTCAGATGGCCCTGGAACTCAAGGCATTCCCTCCTGGTATTAGCAACCACTCTGAAATTGGAATAAGAACAGGAAGCTTTACCAGTTTGTTTCCTGCTCTCTGGAGGCAAACAGAAGGAGACATAATCTGAAACTACTGTGTCTAGAGGATAATTCAAGTGGGGAAAAAAAAAAAAAACGTAGCCAAGAAAGAAATCCACTTTTCTGCAGATGTCACTGGAAATACTGTGCTATTGGAGAAGCTGACAGCCTGTCGAGACCAGAGTTTGCTGATAACACCGGGGAAGAAAGGTATGAAACAGAAATAGCAGAGATCCACAGAAGGGTGACAAAAACCCCAAAGATATTTAGAGCCCTTCCACGTGTGTGCACCTGTTTAATTTTGAAATTTTTAATTTCAATAGTGAGTTAGCAAAACTGATTAGTGGTTCTTATCCTTCAAACGAAAGCACCAGACTGGTTGATGAAATTAAGATGTAACACCAAATGCAGCTGCTAACAAAAAAATAACTCTTTATAGACTGCATGATTCTATTGTGAAATTCTATGCCACAAATTATAAATGGGATTTTAAACACAGCAGAACTTTAAAACACCAAGATATTTCCTTATTATGCTGTTCTAAATAAAAATAACCATGAAGGACATTCAAAAGTAAATCTATGAGGCATCAAGGCTAAGAAAAATTTCAGCAAAACTCACATCACTGCAAAACTCAGATGTTATTTATTTTAATATATTTGAAACATCTGACGCTTGTCACCAGGCACAGAGAGGATCCTTGACTACACTGACTGATACTGATGCAGTTACTTTGCATTTAAATTCTCTTCCTATTTTACACGCATCACAACAATGCTTTAAACTTTTCTTTCTCAATACAGAGCTGCCATGAACTGTCCCAAAGAATTTAAAGTGACAGAGAAGTGACAAAACATCCAAAATAAAGGCAGAAGTTCTATGCCCTGAAGAAAGACTTATGCGGTGCAGCCATGCCTTGGAACTAGTCAAAATCTGTGCTGAGAGTAGATTTTCCTCGACACACAAAATAAGCTATTCCATGTTTGTAAACCACAGTCACGAAGTGAGCAAACGTGGAGTAAAATGGTCCTTGTCCAGGGGGCTGGGACACCCCTGCACTCAGTGACACACGGGCAGCACCTGGCTGGACAGAAACACTTGCCTTCCTGTGAAACGCCGGCTGCTTTCACCTTTACAAGCTTAATTAACCCGTGTGCTGGCACTCTCTGTTTTGGAGAAGCAACTGAAGTACATATTCTTACAAAAAGAATTACCAGAAGTCACGTGCAGAAAGCAGTGAAACTGCTTCTAAAAAACAAATGTGTAAATCGTAACGTGAGAGTAAAACAAATTTTAGCTTTTATTTTAGCATCCTCTTGGAGTGTGCAGGGCAGGTGAAAAGCCTCAAGCCCTGCTGCACATTTCTCCCCACAGACTTGACTTGCAGGACACACTGGGCTAGAAGTGCCCTCTGGAATGCTCAGATGAAAATTCACAGCTGTGCAAGCAATTTGCCCATGGGGGAGAACTTTAAATGAGAAAATTGCAACTGTCCAGACAATCTTCATTTGTTAATGCTCTTCTCCTCAGAAACCAAATAAAAATCCCAAGATTTTACAGGAGTAAGTAGCAAATAATTAATGTACTTGCTTACTAAATGCCTCAGTTTTTATAGACTACCACCCCTTACAGCAAGGGAGAATAGCTACTGTCATATTCCCTGTGCACACTGCCAGCTGTCAAGTGTTAGCTGTGGGCTAACATGGCTTCCAAAACTTTATGATCCAGTGCTGCTAATTATCCCTAATGGACTCAGGCAATATAAAGTTCTTTGATTGTTTTTATTTGGACATTACTTCTCTTGAACAGATTTTAAGCCGTGGGCAATACTGTTGCTGTACCCTTCTGCTGAGTTCCCCCTGGTCCAGTTCTTTTGTTAGCAAAGCAAAGCAAACCCACGGGGATCACTGGCTGGACCATTTCATACAGCAAAACACAATCTGCATTTCCTAACAGGAAGTGTGTCCAATTGCCTCCAGGTTGTCTGCATCACTGTCTGCCACCAAATAGTTTTATTCTGCTCAGCTCGCCTTGAGGAAATAATTTATAGAGAGCTGTTCACTGAGGTTTGTTGCCAGACATTTAATTCCTCTAGAATTTACTAATAGTTATTTGACTCAATCTGCATTTTGTTTTGTTCCTTCTTCTGCATCTTTCAACATCCTGGCTTTTATGGGATGCTGTAGAGCTTCCATTACAAAACTAGGAATAGATAACGGGTGGCCAGACTCCTCACAGGTGGCTGCACACAGCATGAGAGCAGCCCCTTCCAGTACAGCTCCTGTGTAAGGATTTACTCTCCTGGGACCACCAAGCACTGCAGGAACATCTTTGTATGTCTGAACATGGTGAACACAAATGTTGCTGCTCTGCTTTTTCACCTGGTCCTACCTCATCTCTCTGTTTCTTCTCTTCCCTCCCCACACAAGTTCTTCAGGAGGTAATACCTCACCTGTCAGCAATGGACCTGATCCTTGAGCCAACAATGTTACGTATTCCAAAAGGGGATTATCATAGAATCACAGATGGATTTGGCTTGGAAAGGGCCTTAAAGATCATCTCCACTCTCTGTCATGGGCAGGGACAACTTCTACTATTTCAGGTTTCTCCAAGCCCTGTCCAACCTGGTCTTGGACACTTCCTTTCTGCATGAGAAAGAAGGGCCAGGTTATGAGAGAGCTGATGAAGTTCAAAACCAATACAATCAGATGTAATGCAAAATAAATTAATGTTTTAAGACTCAGAAAAATAGTGATTTCCCAAATAGAAGTCATAAAGTCACCATTATGGTTCTGATGCCCTTACCTAAAGGAGTACAGCAGAGTAGGAAAAGCACGGAAAGGGTGACAAGAATTATCAGAGATAAGAAACCGTTTCTGGGTATGGAATGGCTAGATTAGCATACTTCTGCAGGAAACAAGAAACTGAAGTGGAAAGTGATAGAGAGCTCTGAAATCATGTTGGACACAACAAATAATGCTCACTGGTCACTGTCTCTTCTTTCCTGTGATTTGGAGGATATTAAGAGTACAACAGTAGATGTCAGTCCCGATGATGTTGTCTGAAAAACTCCAGCAGGACAAGTTAGTGAATGGAAAATCAACACTGTATGTCCGATTTTAAACCAATGAAATCTATACAGTTAACTCCCTATATCCCTTAATGCAAATTGTCCCATAAACACAGTAATCCTTACATGCAGCCATCCCTTACCTCTGGTGTCACCTGTCAAAAACCAGACAATGGCACCTCCTCCTTCTAATGGGCACTTAACACAAGGAGTAAGAAAATGAGCCGAAGATGCACATAAATTAAATTCCTGGAAATTTACCTTTCTTCTTCAGACTGTAGTCCAAATTTTTAAATTCTTCAGTCTGAACAGCTTGATGGTAGATCTCAGGCCTCCAGCACCATAATCAAAATTATCCCAAAGTTCAGCTCTCAGAATTCTCACACATAAGCACCAAAATCCTTGCCAATTGCAGAAGGAGCAGAAAGATGGCAGCTCAGCAATACTGAGATTCTTTAACCACCTGGTATACAGCCAGCCTTTGACATCAGATTTCCTCACAGAAACCACGCTGTTCTCACCACCTCAACCTCCAAAGGGCTTCTCATTGACTGTTTCGTCTTACCTGCCAAGATGTAACTATACTGAAGGGCCAGGAGAAAAATGTAATTAAATATTCTTTCATCGAAGTACTAATCTGTTGAAACTGAAGCTTCCTGCAAGATTGTTTGTGCTATTTGGGATATGCAGCTTGCTCCAAAGGAAGAGCTGCAGGAAAAATTCTGAAAATGCCGCAATACCTGCCACAGAAACAACTCTATTCCCAAATCAAAGCACTCAACCTGAATGTCATGTAGGGGCCTGACAGATCAAACTCACTATCTTTTGTTGTCCAGGCCTGGATGAAGTGAGGAAAAGAAACCATGAGCACAACAAGTTATGTCACTTCAAATGGTGAACTGAGGCCCTTGAGCATGGAAAAAGTCCTCTGTGGTGCAGGTGAAGGAAAATGAATGATCTCCACTGGAGGTCTCTGATCTCTTCCCATCTACTTTAAGACCTGCTCAGAAACAGAGTTTCACTGCAGTTTAATCTTTAAAGGTTGACTCCTCACATCACCTCAGCTTGAGGCTTGGAGTGTTTTAGCTCAGCTTTGAGCTGGGTGAAGGAACGTTGTTTCAATTTCTTAATGCCTAAAGTGCCCAATTATCAGATTAAATGCAAAATATAAACAGCAGCATTCTACTGTGTGCTGGCTTGACTTACACTTTGTGAAAATTCAGAGAAGCAGAAATCAAATGAATGCACAGGGATATATTAGGAAAGAAAAAACTAAGATAAAGTTGTTTGTGATCCATTTTCTGTACTTAGCACTTTAAAACAGTAACTGGACCTTTAGCCTCAAAATCACCAGGTGAGGAAGGGTGACAGCTATTTGAAGGGACTGCTTCCAAAGACATAAAAGTTATAATTAAGGTTATACAGATAAACTGAAACTTTTACGGAGAATAAAGTAAGTAATGGAGAATAATTTAGTGTAGCTGGACAACTTCACTACAACTACAGCAGCCTACTGCCAATGAGTAACTTCACCATTCACTAGAGCACCCAGCTAACTTAAGTGAAAATACTAATACACTTTGGGGGGTGGGGGTAACCCAGAGCCCCCCCTAAATCCAATATACTGTTTCTCACACAGTGAAGGCCTCCAGGAGTATATGACAGCTAATTTCTAAAGCACATTTCCCAAATGGTAACTTAGAGAAATCAAAGCCCGTGGCCCAAGCGTTTCACAACGAGCATTCAGCAAAGCTTTACAAATGGCATTTGTGAGAGGAAACCCACTTTTGAGTGTTCTGGCCATGTGAAGTTCCAGGCAAGGTTAAAAAAAAAAAAAAAAAGGTCAAGACCACTCCCTGAAATGTCTTGAAACAGCTGTGCAATAGGCAGATACTACTGGGTTATGTTTTAGGAGAGCTCCCAAAATTCATTATGCCATAAGCAATTTTGAATGGTCTTCTGTTGGCACAAACAAATATCAAGTGGTGTTGTTGTCCAGGAGTTCCAGGAGGATGTTGGTGACCAGGAATGGAAAGGCATAAAGGATATTACACCAGGCCCTTCGCTAATTCATCCTCATGAGCCAGTCCTCTGTCCCTAAAGGAGGAGGTGTGCTCTGGCACCTGGGGACTGGGCAATGCAGGACTCAGCAACTACTCACCTTGTATTACCAGCTGAGCACAGAGTCAGCTCCAGTTGATTTCTTCCTCCCAAACTCACCTTCCAGCTCCTTTGATCAGGACTCTCTCTCCAATCCTCCTCAGGCTCTTACATCAGGGGGGAGAGCCCTTAGATCCTAAGTGCAAACTCCTTATTTCTCGACCTTGCCTCAGTTAGTGGGTTCAGAGCAAGTCCTGTTGCTTTCTTTGGTTTCTTGAGCCTCCTGCATTTGCTGATAGATGTGTAAACACCAGGTGCATGAACAGCCCCACATTTTCTCCTTGCTCTCCATATCAAGACATTCCAGACTTTCTGAGGCACCAAGCAACTGCACAAAGCACAGGGATAAAAAAGATGCAGTGGAAATGGTGGAACCTTCAGAAAACAAAGAGGGATAAACTTTCCACATGTACGAAAAATGTGCAAGATTCTTTTGTGGACAAACTATGTATGAAAATATTCACCTATTTGTATACTTGGTAGCAAAATGTAAGTATGCTTGATGATGTGTAGACTGGTTCCAAAATGGTCTTTATTTTAACAAAAGGGCTCCAAAAAATTATAAAGCAAATAGTAAGGATGTATGTTCTTGAAAGGTATCACCACAGCTGCAGTTAAGCAGTCTTACAACTTCCATGGTAATCTCTGTTTTAAGATATTACCATTGATGAAGGAAACAGAAACAGTAACAGTTAATCCAAAGAATGATTTTAGAAAGGATCATCATGAAGAGTTAAATATTATTTATTGATTCTTAGCTTTATATATAAATTCCTGTCACACCAAAGGGCATAAGGTGGGGGGGACATAAAGAGATAACCACAGTGCCCATCAAATATTGTGCTTATTTCTTGTATCCTTTAGATTATGATAATTTTTTCTGCTTCTAGCTTGCAACAGGCACATACCTGAAGGCTGACTTTTAACAATAGGCTTTTGAATAACCACAGGAATGAAACAAAAAAAAAATTCTTATCTAAAGCTGGCATGAAATTAAACCACTCAGTGTAAAGCTGCTATGCCATTAGAATTCATGTTGTAAAGATCTGATCATCACAAATTTCAGCTGCAGTGAACAAGACCCTCTAGGCTTATGCATACAAAGCAGTCATTGTGTCACCTGTTAAGCTCATTGTATGAGGCTCATGAGGAAGAACTGAAACTCATATTTTGCCAGCTTTAAACTGGAAGTCAAGGATAATGTTCATTTCCCCCCCCATACACAGCTAAAAGCACTTTCTGAACAAGCTAATGAAGCAACCTGGTGATGTGAGAGCTGTTCCCACGACTGCCTGCTGTGCCAAAGGGGGATAAAGAGGAGCGCAGGCAGATGTGACATGGTGAATAAGACGGCAGGTACAGTGCCTCAACACCAAATACGTGAAAAAGAACCATTAAAAGCGACTGTTGCAATGCTCTGGGGGTTGTTTCAGACAAGTAGGTTGGATTCACTATTCCAGGATAATAACTGTCTCTCTAACCCACTGGGAGCCTGCGGGAACAGACCTTTGCTCCCAGAAAATAGCACCAGTGGAAGAAAGCAAATCATTCCAGGGTTATTTTTGCTGTCTGTGCTGACCACCTCACTGCGAAATACTCTGAGAATCACAGAACCAGAGGAAGGCCTGCAGTGCACAGATATGATATCCTTTTTGCTAACCAGTCAGGGCTGACATGGGAGAAGCCACTATTGCCACCTGGGTCCTCTCTTCTAGAACTGTTAACCTGTTTGCTTCTCTTGAGTGGGAAAGACTAAGACAATCCACACTGGTCCTCACATTAAAATCCTGGGACACAGTACACCCCAAAGCATCCAGAAGAACGCTCTGATGCTTGTTTCTCGATTCTGTTGCTGGAAAAAGCTTTCCTACAGATTTGGGTAAACCTACTCTAAAGGAAAAGGCAAAAAACTTCCTGGCTGGAGCAGAAGATATTTATGGGACTGAAAGGGGCAGGTGAGAATTGCTGTACTTATTAGAGAAAAATGAAAACTGAGAAATGTAAGGACTACACTTAAACTGAATCTGCCCCAGTATGATGCAGGAGAGCAAAAAAACAGTGTCCTCAGGTAAGATGGCTCAGTTGCATATAGATAACCCCAGTTTAATCTGCAGTTTTCAAACATGTTAACTAAAACCATGTACCAGAGAAGATACCTTCTAGAAATACGCAATTCTTGATATAACTGTGCCACTGCCAGCCATGGGCTCCACACTTTCTAACCCTTCTGTCACACTGTTCTTTTCAGGGACAAGAAAACCAAGAGAGCGGATACCTGGGTCCACATTGCAGGTAAGTGATGGGATTGAACACATCATAAATCCAGTAGCAACACTGCATCTGAGGGAACATTAACATCTCCCATCTGATGGTATTTACAGCAGTTTGCTAAGGCTAACTGTGCATATTGATATTGGCTGCTTAGCAAGGAGAGGCTGCCCCCCAAATGACCAGAGAATTCTGGTTCTCGTGATACTGAGCTTTACAAGGCATCAGCTCAGGCTGATTCATGGAAAGAATTGTACTCTCCCTGCTTTGATCTGGTAAGATTTTGGAGAGCACTTGTACTGAATAGGTAATTTCAAGAGCCGGCAACAGAAGAGATGAGATTCTCATCTTCTCCAAAATGACAGAAAAAAGCAATGCACAAGGTGCTTTCTCCTGAAAATTGTGTCCAGGAAAAAGTCCTGGACACAACAGGCAAACAAAACCACACAGAAAATCAGGAAGCTTGCCATTAAGCCATTTCTATTACAGCATGAGTACTCCTTTATAGATCTGAAATTAGACTTTAATATGAGAAATTTCATGCAACATGCATACTCTTGAATATTTTAGAGGTAACACAATTAAAAATAACTAGTACCACAGAACATTATTTCATTTTTCACATGCTTCAGTACTTGCTAGAATTATAAGCTTAGTGTGAGTTAAATGGAAGGAAAAACATCTAATCTTGTGTAGACCTTCTTATAGTAAGCTCATACATACAGCAAACATATGTCCAGCTTTTTTGTACTTGAGGAACTTCATCCACTGGCCGAGGTAGATCAGTTCTTTTCTGGTTTGGTAATAACTCAGAAATAATCCACTGGCTTAGGTAGGCAGAAAACTGTAGCAGAACTATTATGAATAATCCCAGTGACTCCTAATTATGTCTTCCTATTATTGTCTTTACAATTTTTCATAGAGAAGATTAAGAAGTAATCAAATTGAGGAAAAACTGCAGTGGGATTAATGGTGTCTGCAGTGCTCTGCACCATTATGTTTATATCATCTTTAAAATGAGAATGAAAACTGTTTCATCACCAGCTGTGGGCAATTCACATTCCCAATTCATTGAAATCAAGACTTTTCTCTTTTTAGAAGGAGATAAGGATGCTTTCAATGCATTTAATTTGAATCCAACAGCACAGCAGAGCTCTTAAGACCTCCAGTCATAACTACTGTGATCTGGTGGCACAAACCTGGCAAGGTGCATAACATTAAAACTAACCCACCCAAGGGTGTTATATCCTAAAGCCAGGTAGAATAATCAGCATGAGAAGTGGCACTTGATTTTATTAAAGTGCAACAGTTGTATTACCAGAATGACTGTTTGGACTCGTCTAAACTGAAAACTCATCAATGAAAGGAAAAGTGGCTTTATTGACTCATTCCTCACAAGAAAAACTCTCCCAAATTATTCGGATTTCATCTGCAGGAATAAAACCTCATGCATTTGTAAGAAATTCCTGCTTTTTGTTAGACCAGATTCCTCTCTCCAAAGTGAAAACAAATCTTACAGTCTCAAGCATATTTCTCGAAACATACACGTAGGTCCTGTAGAGCCACGACCACAGCACCTTACTGGCTTCACTCCCAGCTGACTTTGCCTAGCATCTGACTTAACAGAAACTTTCCAAATTTTTTAATTACACGGGCAAAATTTTAATGAAGCCAAAATGGTGAGTTGCACATTAGTGAAGCTAAGAGTGATTAAGATAAGCTGTAAGTGAAAGGAAACATGGTGCCACAGAGCAGCTAAGCCATGATGTATCTCCCAGAAGCAATACAACTCAGGCACGATTTTAAAGCAGACAAACTCTTGAGGCAGCAGCAAATAAATCAGAGAAGGTACAAGTTCAAAAGTTAACTCTGTATATATGATTCAAAGGCTGCAGGCTGTCAAGTATTTACAGTGTGCAGTATTTCTGTGATCATCTGGCCAAAGGGTTAACAAAATAAACACTCACAAACTCACACAGACACCCCTGATGAGGGTTGCAGACTGAGCTTTGGCTTCAGATGTGCCTGCAACTGTGGTTAGGTGAGGCAGGGCTGGGTGCCTGTGCCTGCTGTCAGCATTGCACTCGCAGACATTCCCCATCAGAAAGTCATCTGAATCCATTTCTTTCATTACTATTCAGCCTTCCACCCCAGCATACAGCACCTTCTTCAAGCACTCCAGGAAGCTGCAGTCTTCATTTATTTCGGCAATTCTCTTTGGCTGCTTTCTTTACTATGCAAAGCAGGTTGGTGTCCTGAAACATCACAGGAGTGGTTGTGTCTACTCAGCTGACCTCTCTAGAGTACTCAGAGCCACTCACCCCTACTTGGCATGCGCTTGGGCATTAATCCCTTACGTGACCAATACCTGTTGCCTGTGACAAGGGACTGATGTGCAGCTACATGTCACATCACAGCACAGGTGGGCATCCACCATACAGCAGGAAGGTGCTCACAAAGACCCCCAAGCCTGTGCACACCAGTGCCTGCAGCCCCTACACTGACTCCAGGAGTCCAGAACCTGGCAACAAGGAATCCCAATCACTAGGGATACCAACCTGAGCCAGGAAACTGCTGCTCTTTTAAAACTGGATAAGGAGAATGACTTCTTTGTTCCAGTTGGGATAGACCCCAGGCCCCAAGCTATGAGTTCACCAAAGGGGTTTTACTTTAAAGACATACAGAGCCTTCGGTTCTCTGAACACCTTAAGAAAGAGAACAAAGCTGCACGTTTTCTTATTTTTAATTGTCAATCACCTGAACAAGGATTACCACAAAGGTGAGCAAGCCTTTCCTAAAACACCGACAGGAATTTTTCATGTAGACCTAACCCCACAAAAAGTGGGAAGAAAGACAAAACTAAGAAGTTGATGCTGAATAAAACTCAAGAGCTGAAGGTCTAATGTATCTTCAGGAACAAAGAAGTAAATAAAAAGAGAGAAAGAATGACTTCACAGAACCTGACCCTCCTGGCAATTCAAAATGTACAGGTGTGATGAAGAACAAAGAGGAAACCATTACAGCAGTCTGGTAAGGGGGTCATTTCAGAAAACTAGTTTTATTTTAATCACTGAAGAACAATGCACTCATTTAAAAATACGTCATTACAACAACAGTCTAATGATCTGACTTTGCATATGTCACTGAATTTAAGCTGTGTGATACAAATCTTGCAGTTAGTCAGAATTTAAAAGTGGTTTGGGGAAGAAATACAACATTACTGGATAACAACGACACCTCTTATAATCAAAGGTAATTGGGAACATGATTGTGTGTCGTCTTGATTAAACAACTATTTTGTAGACTGTTCACAAGTTTCATTAAGAATAAATTACATTTTCTCTCCTACAAAATTAAGAGCACACTAGAAGGAATAATCAGTCCTTACTGATCTTATCGGGAATTACATCCATATTTGATTTTTTTTATCAGTAAGTTTCTCATGCAAAATACTACCAATCTTTTACATTGATCTGCTCCTAAGAAACAACAAGAGCAGCTAAGAACACCAACAAGAATTCTTGTGGTGCTAAATAACTTGTACTTTTGATGATAAATATAAAAAGGTTTATCAGATGACAGCTGAAAGATGCCTTTACATGCACCACCCCATTTCAATGCTCCTGTGATGCTCCTTACCACAGAAAGCTGGGAATGTAGGCACTCCTGCCCAGTCATCATGTTAGTACAGAGGATGGTCTCAACAGGAAAATTACAGCTTTGTCTTCATCTAAAGGGAAAAAAAGTAGTACTGAATAATTTGGCAGTTTAATTCAATCTAAAAAACTTTCTGGCTTTTGGGCTTGTTGAAGATTTTGGTTATTACTTCCAGTGTTCTGCAGGGTAGTCACGTAAGTTTACAACACTTTTGTGACATTACTTATGAGTTTGAGAGCTTCAAACCAACCAATTTGGGCATTAATTATCGTGCATTCCTATTTAACCAAAATGTCTCTATTTTCAAGTGTTTGATTCAAATTAATCTTTGTAACTCTTAATTTTGACACTGTGAGTAACTGGAGGCACTGGAAATGCAAGCCAGACATACACCTATCACCTTCTTGTTCCTTACAGACACATAAATTGACCCTCTTCCTCATAACATGCAAATATCTGCACATCCTGTCCCAGTATTTTCTTCCAAATCAAGCTAAACTAGATGGCTTATCACAAGATCTTAAGTTTTTTGGCACCACCATTTAGTATTTTTACACACTTCCATGGAGGGAGCTCTAAGTGCAATACTAATCAGACAAGAACAGAAGTAAAATTCTGCCTTAAATTGAGTTCCAAACATCATCTATCCATTTGAATAAAGCAGGAAGACTCCTACTCCCTTGCAGATGTAACAGGTATAATTACACTGGGCAATTTCAGGGGCAAAGGTTGTTGTGAAGCAGGTCATGCCAAAACTATAGACCTTAGCTCAGTGAATAAGTGAATAATTTTACCTGAGAATAAACAATCAGAGTTAAGTACAAAAAAGAGCAGTCTCCATTCAGGATTTCCTTTTATCACTTGCATTGGAGTCAGTCTTCTTTCATGTCTCAAGTGAAAGGATGAGAGGAAATGGCCTTAAGTTGTGCCAGGAGAGGCTCAGAATATATAATTTTAAAAAATAAATTAAAAAATTCCCATAATAAATGGTCAGGCATTGGAATAAATTGCCCAGGTTGGTGGTGGAGTGACCACCTCTCGAAGTGTTCAAGAGGTGTCTGGATGGGGCACCTGGGACATGGGTTAGGGGTGACCGTGGCAGAGCTGGGGTGATGGGGGGACTTCATCCTCTTGAAGGTCTCTTCCAGCCATGGTGGCTCTGGTTCTGTGTGACACAGGTTGTAGGATGAGCTCAAGGGCAGATTTGGAAGCGCACACTGTAGGGTCAGTGGAGACCACTGTGGAGCCCATGCAGGGCTGGGTGGGAGGCACAGCACCCCAGAGAAGGGGGCAGCTTCTGGGCTCCAAACCAACACCAGGTGCCAGCAGATACCTCACAGGCAACAGATCACCTTTTTGAAAGGCAGAAGCTCCCAGACTGTGATAAGCTCCTACCAGCACACTTCACCTCTCAATTGGGTTATTTAATATCCACCACCTGCCTCTGGAAAGCTGCCAGCCTCAGCACAGTGCAGTAACTTCCCCTCAGGCTTCTCCATGTAGCAGGTGAGCTGCCAAAGCAGGTGTTTGCACAGCTTTAGAATGAGCTACAAGTAAATCCCCCAACTGCAGGAAAATTCCTACAGTATTTGATTTGGCCTTTAGATGGACAGTTTAACAATGGCTGCAGAAACTTCTGTGAAGTAACTCTGAAATGATGCAACTGATAAACAGAATCCAGACAAAAATACAGTGTTCAACAGGACACAGGCTCATTGTAACAGGGAGCCTGAACTGAATCTTTGGGCAAAGAAATGAGAATTGTTGCCTTTAGAAGGGAAATTTTGATAAACTTATGTTGATCAAAGACAATACACAATGAAAACCCCTCTCCTCAGGCAGTAGTCTTAGGATTTCATCCTATTTTGTACATCTCTACAAAAATCATAGATTCATGGAATAGTTTGGGGTGGAAGGGACCTCAAAGATCATCTTGTCCCACTTTTCTGCCATGGGCAGGGACACCTTCCACCAGTCCAGGTTGCTCCAAGCCCTGTCTAGTCTGGCCTTGGACACTCCCAGGGATGGGGCAGCCACAGCTTCTCTGCCCAACCTGTGCCAGGGCCTGACCACCCTCACAGGGAAGGATTTCTTCTGTATACCTAATCTAACCCTACTCTCTGTCAGTTTGAAGCCATTCCCCCTTGTCCTGGCACCCCAGACCCCTGGAAATAGTCCCTCTCCATGTTTCTTGCAGCCCCTTCAGGCACTGCAAGGACACAATTGGGTCACCCCAAAGCTTCTCTTCTCCAGGCTGGACAATCCCAGCTCTGCCAGCCTTTGCTCCCAGCAGAGCTGCTCCATCCTCTGACCATCCTGGTGCCTCCTCTGCACTCTCTCCAGCAGCTCCATGTCCTTGCTGTGCTGTTCCCCAGGGCTGGAGGCAGCTCTGCAGGTGGGGTCTCACCTGATCAGGGGGCAGAGGGGTTACCCTGTAGTACAGGGAATGTGGCTGGATAAGCAGGACTTCCCTCTCCTGAAGCTGTGCTGGCTGTGACAAATGTCTGTGTTGTCTTTCAGGTGTTTTTCAATACTTCTCAGAATAATCTTCTCCATAACTTTACCAGGCACTGAAGTGAGACTGACAGACCTGGAGTTTCCAGGGTTCTGCTTCTTGCCCTCCTTGAAAATCAGGATGGCATTTGCCTGCTCTGAGTCAGCTGGAACCTCTTTTGCATTGAAGCAGCACCACTGAATCCAAGAAAAGGCAAGTATGCAGTCAGGACAGCTGCAGAACTCCTGCAGCATCAATTCCTGAAACAAAGCACCACTCCCTATCAGCTACTGACTCACAAGAAATACTCCACTCTTGACAGTCCAGAAGAACCCTGGAGACAAGACAAGGACCTGCTCCAGCATCCCTTTCTCTCTGTGTCACAAACAGCCCCAGGCAGACCCTTCGGGACATATGTCCAAGTGTTTGTGACTGTTAGGAAATCATACTGATGTAAGAATGAATGAGAATGAGACAAATAAATCTATTGAGAAATTCTGTCAAATAAAATCACTTTCCCTGAAGTTCAGGCATTTAGTTTTGTCATGAAAACTTTCTAAAATAATCACGAGGTTTTATTTTGAATATCAAAGATCAAGTAACTAAAATTTATTTACTGCCTCTGAGGCTTGTAAGAAACTGGTAAACATTTGCTTTTACTGTAAAAAATTAAATTTTCTGAGTCAACTGTGTATTATATATTTGTCTTAATTGGGCTGATTTTAGCCTCCTTTAAATTTGCCTGAATTTTTAACTTGGACTTTTATTTGTCTCTGAGTTTCTCGTAAAAATCTGCAAATGAATTGCAAACTGTGGTTAATGATCTATGCGTAAACCTTCCCTTTTCCTTTATCCTTCTTACCATCTGCTTTGGCTGTTTTATTATCAGCCTGTAAGCTAATAATCTATCTACTTTATTTCCTATCTCACTTGGAAAAAAATGATGAAGAAATCCACAAGAGTTTTCAAACTCCCTGTTTTCTCTGAGTTTTTTGAGTAGAGCCTTATGGTCCTATCTCTTTCATGCTCCCATTTTCTCCAATGCAAAATCATGATTTTCACTTCCATTTAAAAAAAACCCTTTGGGTTTTCAACACCTCTCTTTCCCCCAAGAAAATGCCAGGACAGCAACTGCAAGATCAAATTAATCTATTTTACTCTACTCCCTCATTGCTACGAAAAGAAACAATTCTTTCTCTCCCCACTGTTCCTATTCTGATCTTTACTGATTACAGATTTGATGACAAGCACAACTATGGATTTGAAGAAAAAATTGGAGTATTTATGTCTTATCTATCCATGTAAAAGTATTTACCCACAGCCTTTTCTCTGTGCACTACAGTCTAATATATGCTTTGATAAAACTGTTCCTTCTCTTCCAGTTAGGCCAGCAAGTTTCTGGGCATCTGTATTTTGGTATATTCCATCACACAAATATCATTGACACATTAATCTAATTAAATTCCCTCATTTTGTCTAAAAGTGCCAGTAAAAACTGTGAGTATTCTCTTCTGAGCTGGGCCAGTTCTTCACATGACCTATAGGGCAAGAGTGAGAAACAGGACCGAGTTCTTAAAAAGTATCAGTGAAAAACCCCTTAAATTCCACGCACCTTTGCTAAGCGGGTTATGGAAAGGTTTCATCATGGTCTCTCCTTTCTAATTAAGCCACTATTTTCAGAACAGACAGTTGTATAACATTTGTTCTTTATAACGGAATCACTGACTTGAGGGGAAGTTGGAAAAGCCAGCAGCAGGAAAGGGGCTTTATTTAACGAGAGTGAATCTGCGAGACGTGATCACAAAGTGAGCAACAGTTAACCACTAAGACAAAAAACTTCTTCTGGATCCTCTGCAGATTTCCTAACAGAGCTGCTGTTCTACTGCCTAAGCTCTATAGAGACTTTAATCCATTTTGCACCTGAAAAGGGGCTTATGAGTGAAAATATTATAGTTTCAAATGTGAGCTCAGGGGAGCATAAACTGGTGCTGAAAACTGATGCTGCAATGAGCAAAACAGAAAAACAGAGCTTGGAAAGACATTCTCAGGTGTCATGTCTGTCTCGAGCATGCTGTGTACAAAAGGCACCTGGCAGGTTCTGTTAGGAGTCTGTGTATTTATTACCCTTAACTGGTTTTGCTTTCTTACTTTTTTGTGCTCTCACATACATTATAGCACTTCAACAAGTAACCAGTACACCTGCAAGGCTGCCTGTTTCCCACATTTTCTGATTTACTATCCATTTTATAAACCAAAATGAGCCTATCTGAGCAATTTGTATTTATTTTTAGTTTACATTCAGTAAATTTCTGTGGTAAAACAATTTTTTTCTTCCCAGGTATAGGAATCTTATAACAAAAACAGAGACAAAAGTGCATGTACCTGTTCCAAGCCACTTTGAAGTTCACAGAAAGACCATGGGCAACATTCATCTCTCCTAACTGCAATGATTTAAAAGTTGTCTGGTCTAAGGTGGCTGCAGAGACCTCCGCAGTCAAACACAATTCTGTCTTCAACTCTGATTCATCACTTTCTGCAAGCACCAGTCTCTGCCTGTCAACTCTAAAGAGGACCCAGATGGGTAGTTTAGGTCAGGGAGCCAACTTTTAAGACTGCTGTGGTTAAGTGATATCCACTGCTATTGACTGAGTGGAATGGATCCTGACAGAAACCACACAGCAGTCTGTGTCCAAGAAGGGCTGTGATTTCTGAATCTGCAGTCCTGTCAGAAAGACTTTGTCACAGATAGGCTTAGACTTGAAGGAGTCCTAAAGCACCGCTCCAGGCAAGGGAAGAACAAACACCAACTATGTAAATTAATTTTTAGAAAAGTCAATTAATATACAGGTTGACTCTATTTCATCTTCTAGAGTCATGAACATCTACTACTTTTCCCTTCTAATTGATCTACATTTATACCACACTGCGTGAAGCTTACACAGTTTGTAAGCAAGGTACCAGAGCATCAGGCAACTGTTGTGACACCCGAATAGGTCACACCCCCAAACACACACAACAAGGGCTCTCACTGCAATTGCTTTGTTGCTTAGTGCTACAATAATGACATATTCTTCTCATGCCAAGGGAGTTGTAACTTAATAATAAGCAGTACCACTCCTAGGACTAACTATCTGGAGGCCAGAAGGCAATAATGCCCTTTTCCAGCCTGTTTTTTCCTCCCAGAGAGAATGCAGGCTGCTGTAATTCCTGTGTTTCAGTACTTCAGTTCACAGAAAGGCAGGAAAAGAGAAGTCAGGAAGCAGCAACACCTTTCGGTTTACACCCTCCATCTCCACAAAAACACTTCAGGGGTATCAGCAAAGGGCAACTCTAAGAAGTCAGTAGTCATTAGACAACACCCACGTCTTTGCTAGGCTCCAGCTCAAGAGAGAGTTTAAACTCAGATTAAGCACACAGCACAGCCCCATTAGCTATTGACTGTTGCAGAACATATAGCTGATACAATTGTCTGTCCTCCTCTCTCCTTTTGTCCAGTTTTTCATGTCTGTTGTACACCAAAATATGGCAGGAATAAAGCTGTCATTCCTGTGATCTCACTTGACACAGGTTTTCCCTTTCTTGCTGTTCCAGGCTGTAGCTCTGCACTCCTTTTCCCACTAGGCCAGTTCACTTTGCTTCCATCCAGCTCAGCTAAAAGCACAGGTGCTTAAACACAGAACACTTTAAAAGAAACCTTAGAATCAGTTCACAAGGAACCTTTTTGCTAGCAATTGAGAGTTTAAAACCTTTTGCCTTGCTTAGATATATATAGATATGTATAGATAGATGTACATGTAGTGCATCTGTATTACCATTTTAGTTCATATGGGACTATGGTTTGAGGGGGATCCCCACAGTGTCCCATTGACCACATTCAGATCACCCAAGGGAGAAGTCTCAGAATGCATGAACTGGGCTCATTTTGGAGGAACTTAAACCCAGACATGCTTCATCTGCTGCTGGTGCCAATTCAGTTCGAGTGCCACAGCAGTAGTAGCCCTAATTAGCCTCCTCAGCACAGATGAGATCCTGTGGTAGCCTACCTGTGATGGACTGAAATGTTGCTAATGTATTAAACATTGTCAAAATCATAGAAAGGCTCTTTGTCAAACTGCAAAAAGCGGCTGCCTGTCTGGGACCACTGAAACACCACTCCCCTCCCAGTGCCTCCTGACTGGAGTTTGGACTGTGAAGGGGAACTTGAGATAACACCATTGTCCAGTTATCTCAGGTTGGAGGAGAACTAAGCATGGCCAAGGGAGTGGAGAAGAAGGGTTTTGGGGTGTGATGGTGAAATCTGTCTACACCAAACCAAAGGAGTAACCCCCCCAGCTCTGGGAAAGCCCTGTCCACATGGGACACTCACATGAGAGGCAGCTGAGAAGGGTCATAAACCATCACAGACCCCCAAAGTGCCCCCAGCTCATTCCTGAGGCCTCCCACCACCTGCACGCGATCCAAGTGATGCAGCAAATCTAGAGCCTGTCCATGGGACTGCAAAGCTTCCCCCACCACCCTGGGGAGGTGCCTGGAATATCCTGAAGGTTTATTAATCCATTGGGCTCTGTTTTGTGGGACCCTCAGCATGGAGAAGAGCAGAAGAACAGGGCCTGCATGATGCTGTTGAAATCCATAGAATGGGAATACATTTTCTATTTAATCTCTTGCTGTCACTCTCTTTCTTCTCCCTCCCTCCCCCCTCCTTTTTCATATTTCTTTTACTCTCTCTGTCTCACATTTGCTGTTCAATAAAATACATACCATTGACTTTGGCATGTGGTCTCATTTGCATCGTAATCCAGGCAGAGGCATTTCTAATAATTTGAATAACCAGATCATAACACTGCTGTATATCAGTATGGATACAGTCAGTCAGTCCTGCCCGTGTTCCTGGCTTGGGAGTCATTTTCCTTTCAGAATCTTGCCACTTTTTAAAGGAAGAAGGCCATTCAAACAGTCCTCTTCCCCCTGCTTTATCCTGCTAGAGAGAGGCGAGGTGTCATGTACTCCCCTCTACTAAATTACAGGCTGTGAAAGATTAGCCTTTATTATTTGCCACATGAGGAAAACACTCCTGCAGAGAGTTTGGGAAAGAGAAACGAGACTGTCTTCCCCTGACTGAAATAATTAACAACAATGGACCTCCAGCCCTGTCGGCCAGCCCAGCTGCAACCAGTAAAAAAGCAAGGATGGCACCCTGAGTTCATAGTAGCAGCTGTGGATATTGATGTCCACTCATCTAAAGGAGTGACTGATTCTCAAAAGGCACCTGATCTGAGTAAGAACTTGGCAAGGTCTAAGATGACAGGACCAAGAAAATTCCTCGTTTTAATATTTCAATATTTACCCTCTTAACATAGGGAAAAAAAATCCCCAACCAACAGAAATTTTAAATGCAATAGAAGCCCTAGCAATCATGTGAACTAATCTTTAACCTCTCTGGCCTTGATTCACATAATTATAATTGTGTTAAATGCAATGCCCTTTGATTCAAAAATATCACCATTACTGTAACGGAAAAAGTAATTAGTTTTTTTTTAATTAATGAGAGACTTGAAAATGCACGAGGGGAAGCATTAACTTCTGTTTTTCTTGAGCTATTAAAATAATTGTACAAAAATATCACACCACATTATATATCTTGTCCTTATAGCTCTGCTAAAAGTCGTGCTTTAAGGTATGAAATGCAGATATTTGCATATCGAGAAGGAATTAATAATTCAGTTGGACAAACTAAATGCTTATCTCTTTTTCACTAAGGGTAAACAAAACCCATGGCATGGCATAAAACAGCTCAGCACAGCTAATAGAACAGCACTTTGTGCCACAGTTGCTGTGGCGGGTGCCCCATCGTCCCTGGCAGAGCCTCAGCATGGACCTGCAGGGCAAGGGACAGCACCACAGTCCCAGCTCACACCTAGAGATTAATCTCTGCTGTTATTAGAAGCTTGCAGTGTAGATATTTACATTTGAATTCATAACCTTCAGATGATGGCACTCTTAAATCCAGTATATTCTATCTGTAGGGATAGAGAGCACAGGATGGCACATTAGGTCCACAAGGCATCTATTTCTGATAACTAACTGTAAGGGAGCTGCAGATCACCAATTCATATTTGTAAGAACAACTCACAAAACGGTTCTTTTTTGTTTTGTTTTTAACTAAATTCTGTAGATATGCCCCCTGCTCCAATTGTATGTCACTGATGCCAGGCTAAGTCTTTGTAACATAAATCTTTTGCAAGGAGGTAAGTATCACAGCAATTGACTGTATATTCTGCTTCTCCACAACCCAAAGGCAACCTCAAACTGAGGTTACCTTTGCACTAAAATGCCCTTTCTAAGTGGGGGCTTTTCTCTCACTGAAGCTCAATACAACCTACATTAATTCTTGAAAAGCATCTCTCCTGATGCAGATCCTGGAAGTACTCTGGGGATTACAAAACCAAAGTAGCTTCAAAACTATCTGGAAGTCTTTACAATATTTTCAGGAAGTATATCTGGCTAAAACAAGGATTTAAAAATGCAGATTATTAAGGAAAATAATTCTGGACAGTGTGCAATGTTGAAAATACTTTAAATGTGGCAGCTTAGTTTTACAGAACCTCCCATGGGGGACCAACTACTCCCCAGCATAAGGCCCCAAGTTCAGTGTCATGATCTGACTTTACAACATGCAGTTTATCTGCCCAAAATGAGTTGAGGAATTCCAGTGGAGAACAGAAAGGTACAGAAGTTGGTATAGACTTATTCACTGAGCCAAAATAAGGCAAGCACAGCTGCCACCACAGAGTGGCCTGTCCCTCCATGGTTTTTTTGTCTAAAAAACTGCCCATGCTTCAAGCATTTTAAGAGAAGGGACATCAGGAAGTTCTGTGCAAAGGATATTCATGCTAGCACTCTCTTAAATTCAAGAAGCTAATTGAAAGGCTCAAATATAAAAAATAAAATAAAAATTCCATTGCTGTAGTATGAGTATTCAGTACTGAAGGTTAATGATAATAATTTTAGAAGCTCAGTAAGAAGCTAAGCATTTATTATCAATAAAATACTTGTAGGTGCTCTCCAACTTAATTCACTTGCCTGGAGAAGTGAAAGGGAAAAAAAAAGGAAGAAAGAAGAGAGGACTGTAGGTTAATGATGTATTTAAGCAAGAAATAGGAATTCATGCTTCTACTTGCATTTGCTAGATTATTTTATATATTATATATTAAAACATACTGTGTATCATAGATCTGGGTCTCCAATTCTAAGATTACCCCTATGACTTAACAATTTCAAAGTGATCTTGGCAAGTCTGCCAATAAGGAAAAAGAAAAACCTCAACAAACTGAGTGTCATTGATTACACTTGAAAACAATAGGGTTTGACTTCCTTCAACACACAAATGGAACTCAGCTGTCACAGCAAAGAGATTTGAAAACAAGGTCTTGCTTCAGTACGCATATGAATCAGGCACATTTAGCAGCTATGCCTTGACACAGATCTCAGACTTCAAGCATTTGTGTCAATGACAACAATAGTGTAAACTCCTCTGTTCCAAACAAAGCTAGCCTTACTGTCTTTAATCTCCAGTCATACTGCTGTCCTCTCCCTCATCCTCAAAGGAAAAGAAGGAAACAATGGACAAGATAATTAGAATGGGAAGGAAGGAGTAGGAACCAGAGGGGAATCACTCCAGGGACACAGTGTGCATGTGCAGAGCTCTATTACACGCAGCCCCACTGCCACATACACTGAGACAGGGAATTGCAAAATTGAAGCTTGTTTTAACTAGGCTGGACCACACCAATGTGTAGTGACTGTAAGACAAGGGAGGCACCTGTTTTTGACAGCCACAGCTGGGGCCAGGATAGGATATAGAAGAATCACAGGACGGTCTGGGTTGGAAGGGACCTCAAAGATCATTGGATTCCAATCCCACTGCCATGGGTGGTGACACCTCCCAGTAGAAGGAAAGCACTCTCTTGAAACCCTAAAGTAATTTACTCCTCCTTCTTCAAAGTTGACTGCATTCAGGCGTAAGTCACAGATACCACTAATATAATACCACAGATACCACTAAGGGGTCCGCTTGCTGGACCCCAAAATTACACCCTGCCTCAACAAGGTTTTCCTGCTTACAGTCAAGGCAGACCAGTGCTGCTGAAAGCCTTTGGCAACCAGACATGATCCATACGAACACAAAACAGCTGTGGAGGGGGACAGAGAAGGGAGGGCAGGATTGGCCTGGTTCATTCCCCAGACCAGCTGTGTGAGAACCAGTGGTATCAAGCTGGCATTTCTGATACTGCTGGTTACATCCAAAAAATCCAGCTGGAGCAAAAAGCACGACTCTGAGCACTCTCTCCCAGAAGTACAGCCACAGCCAAACGCCGCTGCGTACAGATGACAACACATAATGTATTCCATTGTATACTTCACCCCATTCCAATGACTCCATAAATAAGGGAATAAATGCATAACACACTTGGCAAAAATTTTAACTCACATTCAGCTGGCTCTAGTTCAGTGGAACATTAATTTTGTTTATCTCCCCCAAATACTGGAAATGGACTGTGTATTTCAACTTAATTGCAACTGCAGTCTTCCAGGAGTCTTTCTTCTGTATCCAAAGTACACACTCCCACATCAAGTTTCCATAGAATCCTGAAATCTGTGAAGAAATAGACTTGTGCTTTACCTATTTTTCTAAGAGTTAACTCAGACATCACCTTACAAAGCACCTCAAACCCTGAGCCACCTCCCCACTGCTATATTTAATGAGAATACTTAGCTTTGGTATTACTTTACAGCATGTTCAGTCTGACATCTCCAATTTCCAAACTACAAAATGTGATTATTCCATAAAATGACACTGCCTATTAAAAATGAAAGAAATACAATTTCATTGGAATTGTATTACTAATTTACATCTACATATAGCTTATTAACTGCTGCTGACTTCTCAGTTGGGAAGGCAAGATAGGAAATGTTTCGATTTATGTAGTAATTAGAGTAAGACCAGGGGTTCTTTCCATACTTAAAGTGCATTTCTCCTCTGAAGAGTGACTTTTGAGACAGAAGTCTGGTAGAGTCCGTATTTCTCCCCTAAACACTGGGAAACGGTTTGTGTTAAAAGTGAAAGCACCTTTTCTAATTTTGAATCCTGTCACTTCCATCAAAATCCAGCTTGGTTTGTTACTTCGCATATTACCAAAACTCCAATGCAGAGAAATATTACATTATGTGGGGGGCAAAAAAGTGTCTCTGCTTAAAGATACTGAACTTATTTGAAGTCTGGTCTCAGTGACTTAAAAAGGAATTATCACACTCAGGAAAACAGAGTGTCCTTCACCAAAATGTTTCCTTTTCACAGGTGGTTTAGATTAGTTTGCTCAATCATGGAGAAGCAGTGTTTGGCTTTGTAATTGAGATTTTTTACTTAGGTTCTCCAAGGGAAATAATTCACAATGAGATTCAAAAATTCATGGTATTGAGACAGGTAATTTGAGAAAGTATGAACATAATAATAAAATTAAAGGTTACTTTTGCTGGATCAGTAGGGATTTATTCTGTAATTGACCTTTTGTCTTTGTATTTATGAATTCAAGAAAACTATCCATGTAACTAAAGATAAAACTCCTGTTCAGGCTTTCAATGACACCTTGCAAAACGAAGCATAAGGCAACCCTCCTCCTCCTCAGCCCCTCACAGCAGGACCCCCAGGGCTCATGTGCTGCTGGACCACTCTCACTGCTCTGGAAGTGAATGTTTAGAGTATTCTTGGCTGCTTAACCACATCAAAAATGAGGGCAAGTTTGTAACGGAGAAGAGGTTTTTATTATTTCAGGAGATGATTAACGTGCCAATGAATCAGGAAGTTCCTTGTCTCATTCTGTCAGGATGCCACTGCCAACTACCAAACACCTATTGGTTCAAGCCAAAATGTTCTTCTCACAGATGGGATTTACACCTTCTTATGCTTCACTGATGCCCTTTCCAGATTTTTAAATCATTAACATCATACAGAAACCTGAATGCTCTCAGCCACTGAGGGCGAGTGTTCCAAGCTGGCCATGGTTTTATTTTCTGTCTGCCAGTCCTTTCCTCTCACGCCAACCCACACTCATGGCTCCCCCCAAGCCTATTTCATTCCACAGCTCTGACAGAAGATCCTTCTTTCATAGTGCATGGGACAATTCAAAGGTATTTTCCATTCTATCCAGCATCTATCACCAGAAATCATCTCACAAGAAAATACCACAACTGACAGAATATTGAGACTCCCAGAGATTTTAATTCCCACTGTAGCCCTTTCTACAGACTCAAAATACCGTGATAACTTTGTCAGCTCTTCTGTTGATGTGGGGTTTTATGGTTTTGGGTTTTGTTTTGTTTGTTGTTTTGTTTTTGTTTTTTTGGGTTTTGTTTGTTTGTTTGTTTTAAGAACTCACAATTTGATTGACTTTGGCAAGATGGTTATCCAGTCAGATAGTCCTGTACAGAAACCTTATCACAGTTGCTCGGTAGTCAAGCGGTATGAACAGGAGCATGGATCTGACCTGTTTAAACTTGTCAGAGAATCCCTTTGCTAATTTTGCAATTAACTCTCTGGAGCCCAAAAGACTTAAATCTTTCTACAACCTGTTTAATAACAATGATGTTACACCATCTGAAATCACATTTGGTAATGCACAGATACACAGGTCCCAGTTACAAGGTCACTTCTGGAAGCCACTTTTCCTGCATTATCAGAGTCTTGGAATGGTTTGGATTGGAAGGAGCTTCAAGACCACCCAGTTCCACCCCCTGCCATGGGCAGGGACACCTTCCATGGGCCCAGGTTGCTCCAAGCTCCATCCAACCTTGCCTTGGACACCCCCAGGGATGCGGCAGCCACAGCTTCTCTGCCCAACCTGTGCCAGGGCCTGACCACCCTCACAGCCAAGAATTCCTTCTAATCTCTAATCTAAACCTCTTCTCCTTCAGCCTAAGGCCATTACTCCTTGGAAATACCTTCCCCTTGGTAATATATCCCCAAAGAAACCTGTGATATGTAATCTCTGCATCTAGGCAGAAAAAAATTACACATGCCACTTCTGGAGGATGAACCTTAAAAGCCCTATCCAACAAATCAACAGTATCACAGTCCAATTTTTATCCCTCATTTTATTTACCAAATTTTCTTGAATAGCAGTATTTCTTTTATCTTAAAAATATTCATAGTATTTGAACATGATGGACATTTCACTTTCCTTTGTTATTCCTGCGTTTCAATTTATTTCTATTTTCTTTCATTTCTCTTTCACATTTTGCTATAGTTTCTTACATCTGCAATCATCAATTTCTTCAAGAAGGCATGACATACAACACATTCTTATGATGTAAAGAGAGTCAAACTCTATTCTCTGAAAATTACAGCCTTATTTTTATATAAAATCATTTCCCTTTGCATTTAGCTCACCCATACAGCCAGTATGAATCATCTCCTTGGGAGACAATCTAAGCTGACAGTAAACGTGTTCATCCCCATATGAATCCTGATACATGAGGAATGAAATAGGATGTTGGTAACTACTGCCATCTCCACTTGGAAGGCTTAAATATCACTTTCTTTACTGTGGGCTTGGATAGCAATAGTGTGAAGTTCTGAAACAGTTAGCAAAACACAAGGAGACTTCCAGAATCAAGAAAACAGCTTGTCTTGCCTGCCCAAAGAAACAAAAACCCATCATCATCACCAGATTCAGTGGTAAACACAGGTTTTGGGGGAGTTCTGGGCAAGACAGCCACCCCCAAAGGAATATTTTTAACAGAAAATAATTACTATAAAAACAAAACACAGTTCAACAAGTAAATAATGTAAAGTCCAAGTATCAGCTGTATGTCTTACCTATTCAAGATTCAGAACACAAAATAGCATTTGTAGCTTTCAAGTAGTACTTAGATGGTAAAAGACTTTATTGTTATTACTTTTACTTCCTCTTCTTTACAATTTAGTAATAAGCAGCTTCTAAACATTTATTCTCTCCATGGCTCAGGACAGCTTATGTAGCAAAACTTCAAAGATAAATCTAAAAATACTGTTCAATACTTGAGATCGATCAGGTTTTTCAGAATTTCAAGAAACAGACAGACAATTTCACAGTGTTTGGTTGAACAAAAGGCCAAACAAATAAAATACCAAACAAAATAACAACAATTTTGTTGCAAGCTGAATTGCTGTAGGAAATCCTAATTTACAGTAGTGAAGCATAGATCAGTAACTCAGTCTCTGGTCAAAGCAGACATAGGATTTGGAATTCTGTTTATGGAAAATGTCATAAGGAAAGTGCAGAAGAAAAACAGTAACACTAAACCAGGGTCAGACAAACGGGCATTCAAGCAAACCACATGTGCTGGACACAAACCACGTGTAAGTGGATAATGGTACATTATTACATGCTAAAGCCAGCTGATACTAAGAATCCCAACCCTAAGTAAAGAAAACCTTTATATTACCTTTTAATCCTGCTGTTCTATCAATATTCATCTGGCATCAATACATTTTCAGTCTTGGGTTCACTGTTTAATAGCAGATCCCTTCACCACTGACATACCAGAATAGACTGTTATCAGCAGCTAGCTTTAACTGAGCAATGGCCATTCCAAAAGAAATCACATCTGCTTCTCCTCACATTTTCTTACCTTAGTTTGGTTTTCAACCAATCAAAAAAAATCTCAATTAAAATAGTTTCTGCCATTTGTCATTCATTTGCTATGACAAATCTTTTGCATATACCACAGTTCCCTTTATTATTTTTCTTAGAAATAGCTACCAAACCAGAGAGATCTTAGGAAAAAAATAATGGTACTTTGAGGATGGAAAAACCCCAAGCAAATAGGCATTGCTCCGGTCCAAGTTCCAGCTGAAAATGCCATAGTTTAATCAGTGTGTGTACACACTCCTCCCCTTCAGTGCCTGCTGTTAGACCTCCCACAGGTGAATCCACTTCAAGGGTGTCCGTCATTATTACAACAGGTGTGACCAGTAACACTGGACTTGATTTTGTTTGCTCCATGACATTTTGTTGAGGTTGTATTTCTTATTTTGGAGATGGCACTGAGCAGGAGAAATGTTTCCCAGTAGCAATTCTGGAAACCATGAGCCTTGTGCAGACTGATTTTTTTCCTTATGTGGTTTTGCATCTTCTAGCAGAATTCAGTCCCCTGTCTGACCTGCTTTTGCAAGCATGAGTACCATGTAAATATTCTTTGTAAAGAGCCCAACAAGCAAGCAAGATAAATGTAACTTCTTTACTCCCAGTGTTGCCTTTGCTGACTGTGTTATTCAATGCCCCTTTTAAAGCAAGTGGAACTGCATTCCAAAATCAGATATTTTTACTGAAAATCTTAAGATGCTGAAAGAATTGTACTTTGTGTATCACATGAGGGAGGGAAGATAAGTCTGAAGGGTTTTTTTTTTCCCTAACTGAACAAGGAACAAATGGGAAAATGAAGCAAGAAAGTGCTATAAAGCTACAAAAGATAAGCAACACTAAGAATAAGCAGAAAGAATAAAAGTTGAAAACAAGTAAACTCATCTTAATTCATCATTAATTACAAAAACAGTTGGTGGGGGGACCAGAGCAGGTTTAGCAGGCAGCCAGAGGCTGTGGACTGCTTAGACATTTTATGCAAATTGTGTCTGATTTTAAGGTGGATCAGACACTAGCTGAAGAATTGTTAAAAAGGTGAGGTGTCAGCAAGGAATCTCCTGGGTTCCAGTGTTGGCTGGGGGTTATTTAGGAATCTACAGGAAGACTTTGGAACAAATACACAGCAGAGCAACGCTGCTGCAGATTAAGACAGCTTCTTAAAGGGACGTTTTGAAGCCTAAGAGAACAGACAGACCCAAGCAGAAGAAACTTGAATGCAAAACCTGAAAATGCAGGTAACTTTCACAGCAGACAGAAGGACTGACAGCCACAATCCAAGGGGTAACCACCAAGGGCACCCAACTAAGGAACAAAGAGGGAGCACAAACTGGCACAGCCGATTCCCCACAGCTTCACATTCACAGCAGCCAAACCACGTGGTGACACGGCAGAGTGACCCCCCAAACTCAGGACTGCCCCCAAAGGACGTTCTTGTGGTGGCACTGACAGCTCTTCCCAGCATCTCTCCAGAGCTGAGTGCCAGCCTGGTTACCCGCTGGCTGTCAGCAGTCACTTTCATTCTTATCTAAATTTCTGCCACTGCTCTCACCCCTTTTCTGATTGTTATTGCAGCTGCCAGTTTTGAAATCCTGGAATTTAAAGTCATTTTATTACACAGTAGCTGTAACTCTCTTTTACACCCTCATTTTTCCATTTGTTGGGAGTAGCTGAAGGAAAGATTACCTAAAAATGAATGATTAAAGACGAGTCTGCACCAAGTTTTAACCATTTAGCACTGGAATGGAATTTTCCGCAGCTTTTGAACTATTCGTAGCTCACTTTATTTGATGAAAGGAAAACACCAGTCCTTATAATTGGCATAATGTAATCTATAAACTGTGCCACCAATTGCAAGATGCTACAGAAACACCATGCTCAGTTCACAGCTCAGAGAGAAGGTGCCAAACCCAGCACTATGGCACCTCAATAACACACACTTGTTTATTCCAAGGAGCACAGGCAGGTGACTGTGTCGATCTGGGATGACGGACTCTGCACACACTGCTGGGAAGGATTACTTGAGTGACACTTAAAGGGCCGCTTTTTCTAGAAGACTCCAAGGAGCTCCCCATTTCTGTGTGCCAGTTTTGCACTCAGTCATTCCCAAATACTGCTTCTGAAATCAGAGATCTGGAAACCTCAAAGAGCAAGGTGCTTTTGTTTGTGAAGGAAGAACATATAAATTGAGATGTGTTTCATTTTTAAAGCGAAAAATCCAACTGTGAGAAGGCTGTGGCTGGCCAACTGGAAGTAATGTCCACACTTGAGAAAATTAAAATACTGAAATAAATTTAGAGAAGTAGTCCTTTTTCTTTTTTCCTCATTTTTTTTTAAAGAGCAAAATATTGTTTGGCTCACTTGGTGCACCCTTTGGATCACCAAGATTGTGTCATTTTGAGAAGCCACAAAGTCCCCTTTTTGCCTCATGTTTTGCTGAGGAAGACATAAAATTTTTATGAGCAAGTGAATGCAAAGTTAAAATACAGCAGAAACCCGGAAAAAAAAAAAAAAAAACCAAAGTGGGAAGAGCCATAAGTAATACATATTAAGGAGGTGTTACACAAAGCCCCATCAGATAAATTAATGCCCATGAGAAAAAGATTACACTTTTATCTTGCCTACTTCTTATTTACTGAGTAAATAATGAAAAAATACACAAAAGAGAGATTTTGTAACCAGCACTGATAGGTAGTCAGCCTTCAGTCATGACTTACCTCTTCACTGACTGCTTTTTACTCCTTTGGATTTGTATATATGACAAAGAGCTGGTAATTGGAACCCTGAAGTTACCAAAAACTACTTAGGAAATCAGAAAGCACAAACATCACCTCTGAGTGTAATAACTAGGGAAGAAAATGCAAAATCAGAACTGAGAATATGCTATATAATTCACTGTTTCCTTAATACAAAATAATTCATACATGTCAGCACCCCGAGGGGCCAACATGGTAATCTAAAAGAGATTTTCCCATTTTATCTGAAGTTTAGACAGTATAATCATTATAAAGACTAACATTAAGTCAGAAATTCAGCCAGTACTGCTAACATAAGTAAAGAGGAATGCACACCTGTGACTCATGAACTGCATGACAGTATTTTACTTAGCTCCCTAAGTTTTCTTATGGATTTGTACAAAATTACTGGGTGCCTATTTCTGAAATATTACACAACAAAATCACATTTCCTACTTTGAGACAAACAGTTGCTTTCCTTTGAAGAATGTGTAATGCTCAGTTTGCACATACTACCAGTTTTAGAGAATGGGGAATGAGGTGAATTCAACAATACTCAAGCTAAGAAATCTAAATCTACAGTTCTCTCTACATTTGAGAAACAAGTACTATGGAAAATATGAGGGAACAACTCATCACAATCTCTTCAAATGCTAGAAGGGAGTGGCAGCTACCCAATAAAACCAGAGTTTTTCTTAAACTCTAGTTTCTTTAGGAAATACATGTCCATGTCACACAAGGTGGATTTCCTTACCTCAGGACCAGAGGCGACACGAATCTTTAAAAGCTACTGGTCAAAGTCATGCAATAAAAACCCACACAGCACTAGTAGGTATCAAGCTGCTGCCTCTGGCTCTGAGAGTCCTTGGGCCACAAATTAGTAGAGGCTAGGACTTAAGGAAATAAGGATGTTTAGAATTTCAAATGTTCCTACCAAGATCTAATCATCTGTCAGGGTGCAAGTGCGGATATGGTCAGCATCTATGTGAAACACCCCCAGGAACATTCTGAGAATCACAAATCACCAGAATTGAGAAAGATGATGGGGAAAAATGGTAAATTTTTTGGAAAGGATGAGAAGCCCAGCAAGAGAATGCCCATCAGGCTTTAATTAAATGTTATTAGAATGTATCACAGACACAGTCATGTTCCAGAGGAAGGTTACAGGGAATGTCCATCAGGACGGAAATTAGTCCACCTAAGTTTAGAAAACTCTAAACAAAGGTAATATGGGTCCTGATTCTTTCCTATTTCCCAAACCACTAGAAGAGAGTAAGATGGGAAAATGCCGGGGAATCAGCAGTTGGTGAGATGAAAAAGTGTGTTAAATGAACAAGAGAACACATTTATGATGGCACTGAACTGTTTATAAATAATGGGCATTTACACCTCAATGATTCTGCTCTTCTGCGTTAGAGCAAAAATTGATTATGTGTCATTAGAATGACAGATTACAGCAGCTCTTGGTAAATTCAGAGCAATATCAGATTACTGAGATCTCAAAATATTTTTCATTTAAATAAGGAGACTTTAAAAAGTCCCTCTGAGTGTCCACTGTGGCACTGAGTCTTTTCCATCTCACTGCATGCTCTGTGCAGCATTTAAGGCTGAACAGTTTAATACAAAAAAGCTTATGTACGTACTGAGAGCTCAGCAGTCTCACCCACACACCTGCAGGTCACATGGAACATCTAAAACCTTTTTGCATGGCCCCACACTTGCCCACAAATTACACACGTGGCTGTGCCACCCTGACAATAGCCTTGCACTGCTGCTGGGACACAACACAGCACCAAGCCATCCCACAAAATTAATCTTGTAATTAATATATATGTTTATTTTATTTACGTCACTTCTTTCTGTAGGTAACATAGGAAGTGACTAAAAAGTATGTATTTTAAAAATAAATTATTTCATGGAGTTCAAAGGACAATCACTGGGCCTTGGGGTTGGAGAAAAAGGAGAAAATTACTTGCCTTGTTTTCTGCTCCAGCTCCACTGATGAGAGCAATGGTACCCCTGTCCATACAGCTAATACTGTCTGGAAATTATGGAAATTGAGCCTGTGGTCCATGCCTCACATGTACTGCTGCTAATTAAGTTCTTTGTGACTTATCATTTGATTCAAAACACAGAAAGGGCAGAAATTGCCTTTTCCCCTCCCTTTTCAGGGGAAGAGTGATATTGAAATAAGGTTTTATGCAGTTATTTTTTACAAAATCTAATTTCAGAACTGTAAACTATTTTCACAAGAACTGCTCAACATTAAAGACTTCCCATTTTAAAGCCCATGCTCTGGGAGCAGATTGCACATAATCTCAGAGAGCAAATGCAATTGTTCCATGGCACTTTCCTACAAGCATTTACTGTGTGCCTTGACATGAGATTATCAGAAGTCAAACAGGATTACCTCCCAAAAAAAGCTGATCCTTGAACTGTTAAAGTTATTACAGGGATTGGGGTAAAAAAAATGACCAAGAATGGAATGGAACCTTAGTGGATTAAATTAATGTCAGTTGAATTGTCCTTACAGAAAATTATACTAAATACCACAGAGAATTGGAAGCCAACTCTCTCTGTGTTTTGCTCCCAAAGATCAGAAGAGACATGCTGCTAGTTCAGACATTTCTCTTAAAGCAGAAAATGAGGCCCCAGTTGCAATTCTGGCCCTCAACATTAGCAAATGAGAGGCCTTCCCCTAAAATAACTCAGATAAACATGTTTTTTTCCTCAATATTAGATCTCTTCCCCTGAGTCCAGTGGTCTCTCCTTTCCATCCCTCTTTGGCTTACAAAAGAAAAAACTAAAACACCCATACCTGGATAGTTCAGCCCAGGAAAGACTATTTTTTTGCCACACGAAGCCATTCAGTAATGATGATCTAAATCCACAAGCTGTTTGGTGAAATGGCAAGCTCCTTTTGCAACCAGATTGATGTTTGCCTGAATAAAACTGACCCAGTTCCAGTAGGGGAGCCTTTGAAAAACCCATCCTTTTTGGCACTGCAAGGAGGAGTATCAAGTCAGCATTGCTGCTTTCCAGTCTTCTCACCAGAACAGACTGCAAAGTGTGAGAAAAGGTGGGGATGACCAACACAGAACAACTGCAGGTCTAAGAAACTACAGAAACTGAGACTCAGACATACAAAGGAAGACAGTGAGGAACATGAAAAGGGTCAGTAAAATGATTGTAGGGATCAAAAAGTGAGCAGGAACTCATTATTCACTGTTTCTCGAGATGCAAGAGCTATGAGACACCCAGCAGAACTACTAGGAGCTAAAATTATATTAACTACTTTTGTATACCACACAATTAAAATCATAAAACCTTGGTCCCAGGATGTCAGGAGGCCAGAAAGACAAAAGAGTGCACAAGGAGTTAGACACTGGTGAGATCCATCCACAGCTATTAACCATGGCAGCTGCAGTACTGGGACCACTACAACTCCCCTGCCCCCTAAACCCTGCCATGAGCCACCCAGAGGGGGGCTCTGGAATGTCCTCTCACAAGGCACTACTCCATAAATTGAAAAACAAGAAAGGCTGAATAAAAGGTCCAGAAGGACAACAGTGCTGCTTCAAGCACTATTTTGTACTTTTTAAAGGTTGTGACCTATTAAATGCATGTATTTCTCCTTTTCTGAAATCAGTGCAGAAATTCCCAATTATTATGTAACTCATTCTTTTTTTAATCATACATTTCCTTCTTAAAGGACTTAGTCAAGAGATTTAGTCAAGCTAACGTGCCATTTCCATATTGAGTTGGACTTGATGGGTACCAAAACCCTCACACTACTGGATTTAAGGAAATCACCTGCCACTTCCCAGACTTCCCTGTACACACATCCTGCTGGAATGCTTGTGAAGTGAACCTCCTGTCAGATACAGCCCTCAGAACTGAGCAGAACTCAGTGGATACAGAAGTGACCAAAATCCAGTGGCTGAAACCAGGGGAAATACGGCACAATGCACCTGACAAACCCACATGCGTTCTGTGGCAGAGAAACAGCAAGAAGTGAATATGTTTAAATCTTGCAGAAATTGTGTGCTTAGGGGGTGCATTTTTTTGCCTTTTTTTTTGTTTGGTTGGTTGGTTTGTCGTTTGTTTTTTTTTTTTTTAAGAATGCAGTCTATTAAAAACACATTAATATTAAATAATCATAAATATATACTTTTAAAATTTATAGTTTAGTACAGATCATTATTTTGATTTCAGAATAATTCATTTGAGAAATGTTTCTAATTAATTCAACATTCAGTTTTAATTTCTAAAATGGATTCATCTCCTTTTTGGTGTGCAAGTTTAAATGAACAGCTTTAAATGCCCTTTCTATTTATAGAAAGCTATTTTGTCAGTTTATTATAGCGGAAAAACACAGTTATTTTGTTTCTGCAGGAAAAAGAGCAAATGAAACCTGTGGAGGAGATACAAACACAACTGTGCAATGAGTCTAAGTGTTTATTAAGGCCAAATCTTTTTCTTTCACGCCACCATTAACTGGGAAATTTTTCAGGAAAGTGAAACTGGGAAGAGGGGTGAAGGGAGGTCTCTAACACGTTGTGTTTTGTTGTTTGGTTGGTTTTGTTGTTGTTGTTGTTGGGGTTTTTTTTAATCCAAATACTCCTAAAATCCATTCCCAATAAAGTGTTTCTTGTTAAAACAGAGGCAAAAGAATTTAACACCAGCACTCAGGAGCACTGGGATATGCAGCATGTCACTGCTTAAATTGTTCCCGAAATTGGTGCAGAGTGTGAACAGTCCTTGACCCACAGCAGTCCCTCTGGTTTTTTCAATGTCTCAAGTGACTGTCAGATAACTGAGGAGGAAACAGAATTGGTGATGAACCCACAAGGTTAAAAACCCAGAAATACCTACATCTGTATTACCCCTCCCCTCCTGTGACTACGCTTGAACTGCATTATGGTGCCTCCTGCACGGTGTTCTGAAGTGGATGGAATGAGACATTCATATTAATTTGAATAATTTATCCATGGAAGCACATCTACACAAGGCAGACTGGCTCCTCAGCCACCACATACTTGGTTCTTTGGCTTAAAGTTTATGGCACTTATGGGGCAAAGGTCTTCCCAGGCTTGTGTTTGGAATTCAATGCCTTGGAAAGTGGTCTGAATCTATCCTGGGTGTTTGCCAACCATGACACTGGCAAGTCGTGGTCCATCTTTGTCCCTGTGGAACCCCAAGGATCTTCAGTCCTTGTGGACACAGCAGGACAAGCCTTAATAAACCAGCTGGGTTCACAAGGTCTGTTTGACAGTGCTCCCAAATGCCATGTCCCACACGCCCAAAGACCAGCCTTCAGCAAATCACAGTGAGTTGCTCCAGCAAGTTAATTTACAGAAAGCTGACTCAGCAAATTGTAGTCGTTGCTTAGAAAACAAACAAATAAATTGGTGTTTTAAAGAGTTTTAAAATTATAGAAAAACTCCTCTTCTACTTCCAGGGATCCATTTCAGGGTTTGCCTCAGCTCAGTGAAAAAGCATAGGGCCTAAGTCATAAATTGCTATTTGTAAAAATTAGAAAAACATATAATTTTATTAGGCATTAAATTAACTACATAGAAAGAATGTGAAAACATTAGGCTGCCACTGATTTTTTTTTCCTAACAGACAGTACTGCATTTAAATGAGCGCTATAATTCTTAGACTTTAATTCAAGCAAACCTAATTGTGCATGGATCATTTTGAATTTGATAAAATGTAAAGCATACATCAATGGCTTTAGTATTTACTGTGTTACTAACTGCACTTTAAACTGAAGCAAAAGAAATATCATTTGATGGGTTGCTTCACTTCATAAATAACACTATCCTAGTTAAAAATCATGGGAGATTTTTGCCACCAGTAAACTCCACTGGCTTATGGTTTTTTGTAAGACTATTTTAGTTCCTTGTTAATAAAAGAAACAATGGGACTACTGACAATTTAAATTGGCCATGGCAAATAAATGTCAGTTCTATATCTACTTGTAGCTAGATTAAATGTTAATGACTTACAGGGAAAGAATACAAAATATGTCCACTACTATTTAAAGCATCAGCATGAAACAATAGCATACCAAAATGGAATAATTAAATCAATTTGAAAGGCAGCAATTTAACAGGTGGCTAATTCCATCACCTATAGCACCTTGTATTTGTGAAAAGCAAAGAATGGAGAGGGCAGCAGCAGCTTATGGCACCTCAACAAAGTCCAAAACAGAAAGTTAGATGCTATTTCTATCCACCTAAGATTTCAAAATATTTTTTAACATGGAACTGGAAATATCCAGATTTTGTGCTGCCTCCACCTAATAAAACTGCGAAATTCACATTGTTCTATGACAGTATATTTTAATCCCCCTTTATTCTCCATCTTTTGAGTCTGATTAAAATGCAGCTCCGAAGAAGAACTGGAGGGAGGAGGTCACAGTCCTCACAGGATGCTATTTTCTTTTTCTTAACATTTTCTTCAACAAAAGATTCTGCCTATAAGATCCTGAAATAGCCCTGTCTATTGAATATTGCTCTAATTTGGTTTTCCAAGAGAGAAAAGGCCTAAAAATAACACTTCCTTTTTTTTTTTTTTAGAGTACAGCTTTATTTGATTAAACAATAAAACTGCCTTGTAAAGCTTTCCAGCCTTCAAAACTCCATGGAGCACTTCAGAACTCGCTTCACTGACACTAATTCTCAGAACTGCCCATTCCACTGCCCCCCTCACCTGGCCCAAGCACCGGGCAGAGCAGGGTAACCCCTGGCTCCCCAGCCTGCAGACCAGCTGTTAACCATCCTCAGTACCACTGCCAAGGTGTCAGTGTTCACATGGAATGAGACATCATTCTGGGACCATGCCAAAGGAGATGGATTCCCAGGTACTGTGCTGTTCTTCAGAGCCTCTTCGACACAAGCCACAGCCGTCACTCCTATCTCATGATGCAGCATGCGAACACATCAACCAGCTAGCTGGCAAAGCTACATTAAACCTCTGTCCCTCTAGAACATTCTTCACCAAGACACAAGAATTACTGTTGATGGTAATCACATTATTCCAGGCTGTATGGATAGTCTACAGGGATTGATGCGGAACCAGCTTAGAACAAAGGTTGCTGCTAACCCTGGCACTGGCAGATTTTCAGCCATTGTTGCGTTGAAAATGTTCCTTCCTTCCCTGAAGTTGAGCTCACCAGCCAAAAGTTTCATGTATGTCTCTTCTGCCCACTCTCCTTTCCTCCTGTGCAGATACTGCCAGTGCTGCAGAAGCCTTGTAGATGGCAGCAGCAGCCAATATAAAATAATAAATAACAGCAACAGTAACAAAAAAATATTCCAAAATATCCAACTGATAGCCTCTTCCCTCGAGCCTTTTCCTGATGCTAGCCTGATTATCTTCTCCTGTATTTTTGGAAATTCTAATAACGAGCTGTGTCAGGTATTTCACTTTACACTCTGCACAGCTTTGTTAAGACGTACATTGCATCTGTTCACTAAGGAGCCTTGGGTGTCATCCTCTGTGGACTCCAAACCTCACTTACACCAACAAGCCTGAGGGAGACAGACAGCATTCTGGACTCCTTGTGGAAAGGAGAAATTCTGGATCCCTTGTGAAGATCTTCCTTTTGTTACTCTCTCTCTGAGCTGTTTATTTTCTTGCATGACAAGCTCTAGTTGCTTTGGTAAGGTATCATTCTTTTTCTTCCGAGAACCAACAGCATTGGCACAGGTCTCAATGCTGTTCCAGGTTCCTTTCAGGCCTTTAGTTAGCCCACTCAGCTTAGTGTCAGCAGCAAGTCTTACTGCAACAGACAGAACCCCTAATTTTGATTTTGCAAACCTAATCCTGTCTAATAGGATTTATGACTTGTTATTACAGAGAATCTAGGGAGAATTCAAAAACCCCACTGGAAGAGGTATTACAAAAGACAAGAACTGTGACTCACTGCAGCCACAAGATTACACCACCAGCACAGGTCCAGCAGTGATTTTGGGTTCTCAAATCCCACTGGAGACAGAGATGAAGCGCCCCTTGGCCCCTGAGGGCCTGCCTTGCAGCTTCTGAATGTAAGCAGATGATTTCTTTCCCCTATTGAAATGCACAGTCATCACTTCATTGACTTGATTACAAATTTAACACGGAGACATTGAACAGCATTCAGGCAAACCTGGTCACAATTTGCATAATCAAAAGAGTAATACCTCTGACTAGAAAGCAAGAGAGCTCACCTGCCCCAAGCTGCAGAAGGTGATTAAGCCCCATTGTACTGTTGGTTCCTCAGTACCTGTGGTATTGGGAGCAGGGGTTACTGTGCCCAAAGAAAAAGCAAAACCTGGGTAACACTGCTACAGAGCTGAGACTCTCACAGAGCGCTCTAGAACAAAGCAGTTCAAGCACAGCAATACACAAACACATGCTCAGACTGACTCCATCAACTCCACAGCCACTGCCACAGTCAGGCCAAAAGCCAAGTAAGCCATGCCATGAATGACAAATTGGCAGCTTGGCAATCAGCTGTCTCCTTCACCACACTACCGAGACACCAAAGCAGCAGAGGGTGATTTCTCGTGGTGATTTCTTCCTATTGTCAAACATTCATTTGATGTTACATTTACCGTGAAGCTGGTTCAATATAAAATATTTATTGTTGGTGAATGTTCTAGTGCACAGGGACAGCATTGCCCATATCTGCTGTGTCCCACATACCCAGAGCGTTGCTGGAGCTGTGGATTCATGGTCTAGTGGAGAAATGATTCTCCTCTTCCGAGTCTTCGCACATTTTTTATTTCTCTTGTTTCCAGGGAATGTCCACCTGCAGGCAGCAAGGGGGCAGGCACCTCTTCACCAAATCAGAATTTCCTTCAGCCAACAGATCAAATTAAACTTTTGCAGGAGCAATTGCCCTGGAAAGCCCAAGGGAGGGAACACAATGAAAGGGGAAGAGAGGCCTCTCTGGTGGGGTTTGGGTCCTCCTGCAGGCACTCAGGCACGGGGTGCAGGGAGAAGAGCTCAGGGCTCTGCCTGATGTCCCTGGGATTCATCCTGTGCCCAGCTCCTGCCCAGGGGCTGAGCCTCTCCTCTGCCTCCAAAGGCAAAGGGCTGGGAAAATGGCACAGGATCCTTGGGGCATGGCCAGGTTTTCTTGTCCATGAGAAGTGTCAATCCTTGTTCTACAAGCTGGTGGCCCCTGACCTCCCGAGCATCTGAGCCAAGCTGGGCTGGGCAGCGCCAACAAGACACCCCCTGGAGCCACCATGCCCTGCTACCCCTTGTCCCAGGGACACACAACCCCAGGGCAAGGTGGGACATGAAAGCCTTCTGCTCAGCCTCCAGGGAGGATGCCTGAAGGGAAGTGGGATGAATCCCACACACGGCCAGTTTGGGAAATTATTATTGTGCCTGCACCAGACCCTGTTATTTAGGCATTTCTTCGCTAACCAATACAGGCTCAAGTTTAAACACCTACGCACATTTTAATTAGGTTTATCCCAGGTCTAATTTTCTCTCCCTCTGCATTTAACACTCACTGACATTAATGAGAGCTGCATGTGTGGGTACAAACTGACTCCAGGCAATTTTACACCCTGATTATCTTTTTTTTTTCTTTTTTTTAATGTAATTGGAAAAATCACATTGAAATGCTTAATCTATGTGTTTTGGGAGAAATGCTTAATGTGCTTAATTAATGCATGAAATTTACATTTAGAAAACTAGTATCCAGGCACTGCAATAATCTAAATATTTGCAGAAATCACAATAGAATGAAAAATAAGATTATAGACGCTTTACTGGCAAGTCTTCATTAATATATTGTTTGTTTGGGGGTTTTTTTGGGTTGTTTGCTTTGGTGGGTTTTTTTGCTTGCTTGCTCTTTGAACCAGCATTTTGGATACACTTCATTTTATTAGCCAAATAAACAACTATCTGCAGCTGAGTGAACCACAACTGTATTTATCTTTTCACAAGAAGCAAGCAAACCTGGAGGCTGTAATTTTGAGTTACCTTTTTTTTTTTGTAAGAAACCATCTGTGAACAGTGCACAATATTATCACTGTCAAATAATTTATTTCCCTTTTCTATTTGCGAGCGTATTTTCTTAGAGCCTTACTCTGCTAACTGTTACAAGTCTACAAAACTTTAAATTCCCAAAACACAGTGAAGGCCACTCACATAAGACAAGCTATGTTCTATGATATTTAGAACTTTTTGACTCAATGTTACAAAGATGATCTGGCACATAACATGGAATCAAAGTTATTACAAAGAGCCTTGAAAGCTCTTCCCCACCAGGACCCACCTATGTCACACAAACCCCAGAGCTCACAAGAGCCCAGTACCCTGATGCAAGGCACTCCAATCACTGCAGAGGCTCTGCCCTGCCAGCATGCAGCTGAAACTGCTCTACAGTAGGGTGAGTCTGGGCTGTCCCACGGGGAACAGTTCCCTTTGGGAACAAGGCATTCCCAGAGCTGGCAGCAGGAACAGACCTAGGAGGGAACAGAGGGCTGCTGGCCATCCCAGAAGACACCCACTCCTCTGTCATCTTCATGCTGGAGGTGGTGGGCAGCTCTTCATTTCATCACAATGCTGGCAGGAGCAAATATTGTTGGGATCCTCAACTATGACAATGGAGTGCCCAGAATGCTATTTGCCCCAGTCACCTTGGCGATGGAAGCCCCAGAATGCTGATTGCCCCAAACAAACCCCAGACTGGCCAAGCATCATGGCAGGTACAGCAGCAGGCCCCCACTCCTCCTGGGGGTCCTGCCCTCCAGGTACCCCCAGCCAGCTCTGTCCACCAATATCTCACCTCATCACCACCTCTGCTTCCCCCAACAGAGAGGTTCTCTCTCCAGGTGACAGTGTTGAAGATGCCAAGCGTGAGCTTTGCTGCCCTGGCCAACCCAGCCCTGGGAGCTCTCTGGGAGCTGCCCTCTGTCCTGGGGCTGCCACCATCCTCTGGGCCTGTCCAGCTCCACACCTGCACCCATCAGTTGGCCCCAGACACCATGAGGCAGGAGGTCCCAGGGCCCTTGGTGGCCCTGGGGCACATGGTGTCACTTTCCCCTGTGGTGCAGCTTTCCTGGCCAGTGCAGCTGTCCCCTGGGGCTGCTCCCTGTCCTTTTGCCTATGGCTGGGGACAGCAGGTGGTGATGGGGATGCTTCTGCCCCACCAGCCAAGGGCTGAGGTCCGGAGAGAGCCCCTGTACTCCATGGGCTCTGGTGTGCTGAGCATCCACCACCGTCCTGCCCTGGCAGGCAGAAACATGATAAAGCCCAAAGGTGAGTTTAAAGGGTGGCAGAGACTGAGGGCAGGCAGTCAAGTTGAGGAAAACTTCAATCTCTTGTTATTCCATTTTCAGCTGTGGTGACCACCCTGGCCCCAAAGAAGCCCATGGATCTGCTCGAGGAGGGACCAGCCACCATCACAGAGAACACTCCTGAGTGGGCAGAGGACACCACAAACCATCATCTGCTTGTTCAGACTGAAACCACCGCCAATGTCTCCAACAGCCTCACCTTGACTGATCTTCTGGATGACCTCTTTGAGTGCCTGGCAGACAGTGACTGCCTCAAGGAACAAGTGGTGGTGGCACAAGAGGACACCGCCTTGGCTGCCAATGCCCCCAACTTGACCACCGAGGACCTCGACGAGCTCCTTGAATTCTGTGAATGGCTGCTGGAAGACGACTGTCCCAAGGAGCCAGCAGTGGAGGCACAGCAAGGGAACAGCAAGGGTGCCATGCCCACTGTCTCCAACTCATCCCTCTCCCTCAGCCCACCTGCTGACCCTAAGACCCCGTCACCCTGCAGGGTTCAGCCGGTGCAGGAGGCAATGGAGGGCCAGCCCCAGGGTGTGCCCACCCCCCAGGTGGAACCCAAAACAAGAAAGCTGGCAGCAGCCAGGCCGAGTGCTCCACGCCAGCCAGCACCTTCACGGGTCAAGAGACCTTCCCACAGGTCCACATCCCAGCTGAGAAAAAGAAGACGACAGCGGTGACGCAGCACCCAGGCCAGAAGACACCCTGAGCCAGTGACCTGCATCCGGGCCCTCCCACAGCCCTCATTCCTGTTCACTTCAATAGACTTGGCTTGCAGTTCCTTTCTTTGCCTTGGGTCATTTGGGCAGTGGGAGGGTGTTGGTGCCATGGAGGTGCCTCTGGGGCAGGGCATGATGCCCCAGAGGATGGCTCAGCCTCACTCCAGGAGCTGGGCATCCATGTGAGAAAGCATGTTGGTCAGTGCCCTGAGAGCATCAGGCAGCAGGATGGGTGCTTTGGTGTCACTGGAAGCAGGGCTTCTTTAGGACACATCTCCCTTTAAAGGCATCTCTGTGAGGGGTGTCCAAGGCCAGGTTGGATGGGGCTTGGAGCAACCTGGGCTAGTGGAAGGTGTCCCTGCCCACAGCAGGGGGTGGAACAACATGACCTTTAAGGTCCCTTCCAACCCAAACCATTCTGTGATTCTTTGGTAGGCAGGGTGAGAAAGGAAATACTCTTCAGAGAGCTTCAAGAGATAAATCTTCCACTGGAAGTAGAAGTGGCCATTCATCTGTCACCGTGTTTTCCAAAAGAGCAAGAGAGCTAAATCAAAGAGGGAAACAGAACAGGCAGGAATCATTTGCCAAAGGAAGCTGAGTGTAACAATGCATCTGGCATAACAGAACTGTTGGGAAAAGTTGCCCATCTGCTATACCTTAGAGAAAACTAGAAGGAACTGAGTAGACAAGAGAAAACCATATTCCCATCACTGGATAAATCCAGATTTTGTTCAGAGTTGTTACTAAGGTGGATGTTCATTCATTAGGTTTAAGTAAATAAACAACATTGCTTGCAAGAGGAATGGAAAACAATCATACTGCTACTGAGATGAAAGAAACACTACTCCTGTTTCAGCTGGAAGGGACCCGCAGTGACCATTTAGTCCTAGTCTGTCCTATTGAAGTTAAAGCATGTTATTGAGGACATTGTCCAGATGCCTCAAGAACACTGCAAGAAAATAGGCGGGGTTTTTTCAAGGAGGTGAAAATGCTGTTCTTGCATTGACTATTGCCCTCTTCTTCAGTTCCTTCTACTGGGACATTCTGAAACAAAAAGGATTCCAAGCCTCTCTCCCAGAGATGACATTGGTGCTTGCATTGATTGGGAGGGAGTGCATATTAGAGGAGGGGAGATTAAGGTAGGAAGCTGTCTAAAGTGCTTTAATAACCACACATCTCCCCAAAGTTAGAGACATTTTCAAGCTGACACCAGACACCTAATTAATTTTTTAAGTCAATAAATTTCCAACAACAGAAATCAAGTGTCCACAAAGCCTTTAAACAGCAGCATGGTGCTGAAGTAAGCAATGAGCCTCAGATAGAACTTCTGCTCTCCCCGTGGACATTTTCTTCTAACTCACTAATGTACTGCAGACAAGTTCCCAAGGCAGCCACTTTTGTTGCTGCAGAAAACCCCAGATGACCTCCAGCCTAGAAAATTCCTATTCCAAGTCACTTAAAGGCCACCAAATTTACAGACTGATGTTAAGGAAAAGCAGTGCAACACCCACAGCAAATGATTTTGCTGGAAATCTGGCCTTTGTAATGCAGTGGTGAGAAAGCTTCTTCTGCAAATGTGCATCTCTGACCGGATAATACATATCGTTCAGGGGGGTTAAAGTTTTTTAAATCCCTGCACAAAAACACTAAAAGGTTTAGAGTGAGTTTACACACTATAGGACTGCTTCTCTCCCTCTCCTCTCAGGAATTGCCCAAGGCATCTTTCTTCAACCTGCCTTGTCTCTTCCCTCCCCCCAAAACCACAAATAGCTTATGAAATCATAGTTTTGTCCCCAAAGTGCATTTACTAAACACACTGTGACATCTGTTCCACTGTTCTGTTGCTTTCCAGGTAGAAAGAATTCAGATAATTTTAGAGGTTTATACTGCCTCTGATGAGCAGTTCCTTCCTTATATCCCAGAATCTTTCCTAAAGAGAGGAAAAACTTATTAAAAACAGAGGAGTATTTAAAGGAAGAAGTTCTGTGTGTGCAAACAGTAAGTGACCATGATGAACATCAGCCCCTGCAGCACCAAGACCAGAGACGCTCAGGTAGAACTCATAGAAGAATCCAAAGCTTCTCTAAGAAACAAAACAGGAGTAACAGTAATTGCAATAAAACACTGAATGCAAACAACTGATAAAAGCTTTGCATGCTCTCTTATTACATGCATTGATTGCATTCATTATTTACTTTTATTACATATAACTCCGAATAACCTCAGTGGCAGCAGACATGCTGCACTGAGCATCAGGACCCTGAGAAAATGCCATCCATTCTTATCTTATATATTTTATTTGTCATTCCAACTGTCCTTCCTCTTCCCCAGCAGCACAGAAACTAATGGTCTCTACAAAGCATTATTAGTCAAAATATTATCACATAAAGCAGATGTCCCCAAACATTTCTATTGCTCACTCTTAAATAAAATCTTTTAAAAAATAAAAGATTAATTTTCTATTGTTATTGTCTCATTTCATCACTATCATTCTTACTGCCATTTTTGAGTAGAAAAGACAGAGATTCTGTTCTCAATTGCATCAGTCTCATCCCTGATAAAATTCAATTCTGTCCTCATTAAAATTATATGAGAGTAAAGGAGGTCAAGATGTGGTGAACTCCAATTGTTTCCTGAATGAAAACTAATTTTCCAGTTATTGTCCAAAATAAATTACAGACAAGTAAAATCAAAGTTAATTGAAGAACACTGCATGGTTTGAGCTCATTAAATCCTCACAAATGCCAACATGAAACATACTGCTTGATACTTTGATGAAAAAAAAGTGTCTTCTTCTACCTTGCAAAAGGCTATTAATCCAAGTGAGAGTTCCTCAAAGCTAAATTAATACTCAGGGCAGCTTCCATGCTCCACAGAGGTAGCATGTGAATTAATCTCCCTCCTTAGCACACTGACATCAAACCTGTTGACAGAATCAATTCTGCACTTCAAATGAAAGACTGGTGGCACACAAGTCAACAGCAGCTGCAGCACTAAGAACTTCTAAAAATACACAGAGCTCCAAAATTTCATCCACTGAACTTTTGCAGAGCCTTTGGTTCTTTAATACCTCGAGGCAGCGTAAAGAAAATACAGTCCACGAGTTTTATCAGGTGATAGTTTAACTTTTAAAATGTGGGAGGAAATAAGGATCTTGGCAAAGGTTGAAAAGGGCAACATACAGCCAAGATAGAGCATTCACAAAGCTATTACTCAGCACACACACAGCTTAGCAAAAAGCAACCCAGTAGGTTTTAAGTGACCCAAAGTATTAAGAAAGCAGTAAAGGAAGAAGAGATGAAGAGAAGGAAAGAAGAAGAGAGAGAAAGAAGAGAGGACACTAAGAGATTTGATTGGCAGCTGCTCCAGGGCTGTCCCATAAGCCCTCCCCAACAAAACACACTTGGGCGGTTCTGACCCAATAACGTAAAAATCCAGTGTCTCATACATGTGGGTCACAGAAACACAAGAAGCCACTTGAGCACAAGTCACAACAGTCCCTCATGAACACACACAAACCAGGAACCCCTGGTTCAATTGAAGGAGCCCATTGGTGAGTCAAGGAAAATATTATCATGGTAATTTTCAGCTCCAAACCCACCTAAACCCTCAGAAACTTCTTCCTTCTTTGCCATGACTTCAATACTTTGTATAAAAGCGAATTACATTTAGCCTCAATTTGTAGTAGTTTAACTTCCTGTGATCTTGTCTGTGAAACTAAACACACCTTTCCTCTTACTGAAGTCACTTAACTGCCTCCTATGGAGAGGTTATGACCTCTAAGACAACAAGGGAGTTGTTCAAAATCAGCTGCCAGAAAATAAGCAGGTTTGGTATTATATTCATTTTGCCATTAACTTTCTCAGCAGGTACAGGATGATGCCAACACTGCCAAAAATGGAGCATAGAGCATTAAGTCGCTGGTTACAACAGGGCACAATCAACTGTGTTCAGGCTTCCTTTTGTAATGCAGATGTGAACCAAGGAGCTGTGATCTGAACACTACCTATTATTTAATTGTTATTAGGTGTCCTAGATCTAGGTTTTTAGTAACAGTAAATTATTCCAAAAAGCTTTAAATGCCAGCACCTATTTTCAACAAGCACATACAGCTCCGGACTGGTACACACTGAGCAATATGATCCTGATAAAAAAGTTCAGGAGCAACCACAACTAAAAGAAAGGCTCAGTACTCATCACAGCCTGGCCAATTTCACCCCAAGTGCCTACAGCTTTACCAGATCCCGACCTTCTCCAGGTGTTCCCACTCAGCAACCAAATAAAAAAAGATGTTTTGCAATATGGTGACAAGAACTCACATATGGCTGCAAGTCACAATGGAAATGTTGACTCAACCTGACTTCTGAATCATAAAAATATCACTTTCTAAAACAGTATACCAGAATATAGAAGGAAAAATATAAACAACAAAAACAAAAGATGGCTTCCTTTAAAAATAAAAGTAAAGAAACCTTGCTTAAGAGCAGTCTCTCTCTGAAGGGCAGAATAATTTTCATAATAACTATGTCATATACAAAACATTGTTTTTGCTGAACAGCCAATACTTTAAGACTCTCACCCCCTGCAGTTACCTCCAGCAGTATAATTAATGCTTAATCATGCCATGGTTTTCATAGCCAATGATGTCCAGTGCGCTTTTTCTGAAATAACAATAAATTAACTACTCTCGCTTTATAAATGAAGGTCTGCTCTTCCAAATTATTAGGAATTTCAGTAACTACACTGAACTCAAATATGGATATTTGCAAAACTGAGCCTTCATTCGTATTGATTTTTCTTCACCCACAAGGAAGTAAGCCAAGGAAGCAAGTCTGTAAAGTCTGTTCTATGGAACACAGGAACTAAATAAGTAATTAAAAGAAAATCAAATATTCCATAAAGGACAGGTTGACACTGTCAGCTCTGCTCTCACTACACAAAACATATTGATTAGCTGTCTTTTACACACATATCCAAATTAATATCAAAATTAGATGATTGCACTAACTTGGAAAAAAAAAAAACAAACCTGCTCTTTACTTCCACTGCAGTTTCAGAACTAGTGCACAACACCCAGACATGAAAGGTACTTCTCCCTCTGTTCTAGGAAGCAAAGTGTTCCCTGAACCTGCAGTGACAGGACACCACGTGGTGTCAGTGGAAACCTAACACTGGCTGGCCTGAGTTAGGTGCAAAAAAAAAATTACTTCAGCAAAGAAAACTGACCCTCACCTAATGACCATGTTCAGGTTTGGAGCAGGTAATGGATAGGAAAAAATGGAAAGGAAAATGAGACTTTTAATGGCTCACCATGTGTGTTTATCATACCAGAACAAGGAGAGACTCGCAGACTGTTGGAAGATAAGTACTCAGAAAATAATGTGAGAAAAAAACCTCTTGGAAATGCTCTGTGGCATAGGTTGGTCTCACAGCAGTGAATATAAAATTGGGTGTTTGTTATGTATAAATGGTATGATTTCTAAATCCAAGTAAAGAGACTTTTGTCTGTGGTACCACTTTAGTCCTTTTCAGTTTCCACAGTTCTTGGCCATAGCCAGCAATATTTCTCTCCAGTTCTGGTGAATCTCAGATAATACTCTTTATGACTGTCACAGAGCCCACTGCATAAGGCCATACTGAAGATTCTGCATTTTATGAGTATTTTGGTAGCAGTACTTTCCTATGATCAACTAAAGCACAACCGGTAATTTTGAGGCTGGACATTGGAGTATTACAGGGACACATGAGGAAAACCTTCAGTCCCGTGGCAGTGAATTGCATATTGGGAACAAAGCCTACAAACCAAGTAGTGTTGACTCCTCACAGCAAAATAATGCCAGTCAAGAGCAGACACACTGAATTCAAGGAGGTCTTTCAGCCATAATTAGGATTCGTATTAGAAAACTGCAGAATGGAGGAATAGATTTGCCCAAGGTGACCTTTCTTTCCTCCCCATATTTGGATTATGATTGCTTATTCTCACACAGGATGTACCTGTATGTACAGACCCGACTATGATATCTTTGTATTTCAAGCTTATTTGTATTTCAGACTTGAAGTCATACATTCCACCTCTGTGTATGTCAGCCACACCTCATGCTGATTTTCTGAGTCACAGATTAACTGTTCCATATGATAAGAGAAAAATAGGGAGCCAGAAGCTCTGATGTCTCCCTTGGATTCCCTCCTGTCTTCTCAGCATAGCCATTTCTTGTAACTCAGAGGAAATAAGGTTTTACATGTTCTTGTGAATTTTACTGAAAATCAGTAAGCAAGTGCATGAAAAGAAAGCAAATGAAGTTATTGTTACACTAGATTGACTCACACTGAACCCTGTTAATCAAATCAAGGTTTGAACTAAAGCCATCACCGCTAATGAATTAACAATAACACAGACTGGAGTCTGTATTTGAGCAAATCAAGAGGGAAGGAGTAAAAATAGAAACTGTGTGGGCCCTGGCATTTGACAACACCCACTGCAGAAAATAACAAAGCTCCTGAGCTTGGCCACCTCATTCCTTTGAGGCAAGGGTCAGCTCCTTCAGGGCTGTGAGAGTTTTGAGGCTACTGCTTAAACTGCAGCCACCCTTCTGCTGTTCAGCTTTTGAGCTGGCAGAGCTCAACACTCTTCTGATGCAGATACAGGTGGCTAATGCAAGGTGACATGGAAAGACCACAAAATATTTTTTGCTAATCTATGCAAGTACCTTTACTTCAGCTGCAGAAAAATCTTTAATTAAACAGAAAGAATAGTCCTACTATCACAGAATAATCAAATCCTAGAATGGTTTTGATTGGAAAAGACTTCAAATACTATCCAGTCCCACCCTCTCCCATGGGCAAGGGCACCTTCCTCCAGTCCAGGTTGCTCCAAGCCCCATCCAACCTGACCTTGGACACTTCCATGGATGAGGCAGCCACAGCTTCTCTGCCCAACCTGTGCCAGGGCCTGCTCTCCCTCCCTGAGGAGCCATGAAAAGAAAACAGAAGGCAGTTTGGAATGAAAGACAAGTTCGTAGTCCTGCACCGCTATCAGAGTGTCAAAGGCAGAAGTGCAACTCATGTAACCACGTGACATCTCTGTAGATAAGCACCTTTATGCTCACCCCTCAGATAATCAGGTCTGCACAGCATAAGGAGAAGCTAAAGTCCCTCTTGACATGAGAGAGGGAGTTTTGCTTTCCCCAGGGAACTATTAACTTTGCCCTTTCTTTAAACTGCCCTCTCCTAGGAAATAAAAGGTGTTTATGAAAACCTGCTTGCCCAGGTTAGAAGCAGGCACGGTTTCCAAGCACGGAAGTAGAGGTCTTCAGAGATCCAGCATCCTGCAAGAAACCAACCCAGTGCTGGTAACTAACCTCCTCATGTCCTGCCACTGGGCTTTGGACTTGTTCAGTGGTTTTATGAGCCCTTCTTACTTGCTTATGCTTTCCACCTGTGAACTTTCAGAGTATTGCCTGAATGTTATTGTATTCCTTTTACTGGCAAAAATTTTGTAACTCAATGAAAGAATCTAAGCAGGTGGGAGTTCAGTTATTTATAGGGATGTTAACATAAACCTTCAATTAAAGAAAATATTAAGAATGCCTCAGAGAAAACTATAATTTTAAGCAAAAATTTTCAGTCAAAACAAGTCTGAAATAAATTTAAAAATAAGCATTAAGTGACAGCTTTCAAATCATATTTTGAAAAGCAGTACATTATTTGCCTTCTAGCACCTCCATCTTTAAATGCCTGCAATTGAATTTCTTTTTCCCTGTAATTTCATTTTTTTCAATCAATGAGGTCCTGAAATAGTTTTAATTAAAATCTACTTTTCTCCTAATAACAGGATTCCAGGAAGTGGAGCATTAAGAGAAAGCTCAAAATAGTCTATGACCTGTACTAAAATAATAAAAGTGGACAAAAATGAAATTTCCAGTTTATTTGCTGTCTCCCATCTCCCTTACTTCCCCAGCACTGATCTTTCCAGGTTTTCAATTCTGGTTTTATTAGAATCTTTTGAAACCTTGATCTTTCATATTTTCAAGGAATATTATCTAATATTAGTACAATTAATCAAATAACATATCTTGCCAGCAAGCATCCGGAATTTCAATATAACTTCTAATTAGAATTCATGAAATCTTTAAAAAATAAAGTTAAAATTTAAGCATAGGGCAGGGTTCATGCTTACAGAATTATCTACCATGAGAGTGATTCAGAGCAAACAAATCACAGGGGAGGACAATTCTACAATATTTTGTAAACATCATGACTGGACAAGAAAACCTCCCTGATGTTACAGAATTCTAGCTGTAAATTATCCCAAAACCTCTTACGCAACTCTTATATAAAGAGTGTGAAAGTTCTTAGTGCCAAATTCTTAGCATGGCAGGGATACTTTTTCTTTGACAATTTCCTTTCCCCCTTGAACGTTGTAAATGAAAGAACATCTTGACTAAAAACTAACCTGTACAAGATGCCTTTCTGCTCATTCCCTGCCACCTGAAGTTTATGAGACAACAAACTTACTGTATCAGTCCGTACTCAGGAAAACCTGTCTTTAGAGAAGGCACTGAGTTCATCCCCCTGCAGTCTCATGAGACAATACAAGCAGACAGATAGATACATCCATCTCCAACACAGGCAGTGACCTTGAAATGTTCTTTTTTGGTACAACAGCAATCACCTGCTGCTTTACAGTCACTGCCTGAGTCTGATGCTGCTTCCATCACTGCTATGTACATGTTAGTTAGACTTGGGGAAAGCAAAAACACAGCAGCCCTTTGCTTTTCTGGGCTCTGCAGCCAGCACAGTGTCCCACCCAGTCCCTTCAGACACGGGGGCTGGGGCAGGTAACTCTCCTGCTGCTCCAGCTCCACCTCTGCTCCTGGAGCGCAGGTTCAGTTGGGCACGTTCCCATGCCCTGGCTCTTAGGTTTTCTGTGAAACCACATATGCACATATCTGAAAGTGTTTCCACTTCCCAGTTCTGTCCCTGTTACATTCCTCCTCTGCTCCAGTGAGGGCTGTGGAAAACATCATTTCTGTCCAGGCAGCCTCACAGTCTGTATGACAAACTGCAATGTGACTTTTCCATCACTGCCTTCATTTCAGCTGAAATGGAGAGCAATGAGCAATAACAACTTCCAAATTCCGGTGAGCTGTAAACTGTGCAGCTGAAAACACTTGCCAAATCCTCCACCACAGATCAGGAGAATATAGTGCCAGTCTTGCACATCCTGCTGCACAGGAAGCGCTGGTCACTGATCCCCTCCTCTATTCCCTTCCTGAATATAGAGCTCTTCCAAGGGCACACAGACCATGAATTCCAGCTCTGCTCCCAGTTGCCATTGGTGATGGAAGAAGGTATTGTTTTATTGCATGGGTTAAAGTCTTGTGTGCAGTCCTGTCTCACTAACCCACAGGCACCATTTCAGTGATGGACATTTCAATGTAATTCTTAGATTGGAATTGACCTTTGCTGCACACTAAAATGCAAACACACAGACATACACTAGAACTGTTATCACAACATATTCATTGCTGCCCAGTTTTTCAGCATGCAGTCTCCTTTGGGAACCTGCCACTGGTCTGAGAGCTCATGTCTTATTTATACTAATTTTTGAATTTTCTGATCTAGTGACTTATCAAGAGGACAAGTGCTTTCTGACTGCAATGACATGAGAGACACTAGGAAAGCAGATCAAGGTTATGAGCAACTATTGCAAAATGCCTGTGTAAGGAAGGCACCTCTCTTGGTGCCAGGCCCCATATTATACCTGCACACTTCTGCTTTGACCATCGAGACCACGAGTTGCAATAAGTCACAGGGTGCAGCCTGCAAAACTTCTTCCTAGAAGGCAAAAGCACTGCCTGGAAGCAGGGGATCAGGAGAAGGAAAGGGAATGATTCAGGTGCCTTTAAAGCAGTGTTTAAAGGTGAACTATACGGTGCTGGGGTAAGCAACGAAACTAAAAGACTTTCCCTTAATGGAAAACAACCACACACAGTGACAAAGCATCACAAGTCCAATTTTTAACCCCAAACTTCACAGAGTAACCATTACATGGAACTGAAGGTTTTCACCTAGCTAAGGAGCTGTCAGAAGATGAACACTGGGAAGCACTGGGTGGAAGGTCACCACATCCCATGCAATGCAGCCCTAGCATGGGATGAGGTTTGAAAACACAGGTGAGCAGCACAGAGAATGACACAGCCTACAGATAACACCAGGGTATCATCTGCTGGGTTAAGGCTGGGGAACACAAGCACCTTAACCCTGCAGCACTGAGTGAGTGTGGGAAGGAGCAGCAGTTGAAATTCATCCTGGACTAATGCAATATTGTGCACATGAAGAAATGTAATCTCAGATTTACACACACAGTGGTAAGTCCTCAGCCAACTGAGCTACTGGAGTCAGAATATACCTCTCTGTGGAAACCTGAGCACGTTGCTCTGTGAAGGTCATAAAAGGGAATTGAGTGCTGCAAGTTATTAGGAAAGGAGCAGAAGAGAACACAGAAAACACTGGGATTCCTCATATCAATATGCAGTGCTGTTTGGAATTGCTGTGCAATTCCAAAGCAGCTGTCTGCAACACATACCATGCATTTGGAAAGGGCAGGGAGTAAGCAACAAGTCCAGTCAAAGGCACAGAATGTATTTTGTATGAAGGCTAACAAAACAGACAAACTTTTCCATCTCAGGAAAAAGCTGACCAACAGGCTATGTGCTAACAATTTTTAAATTGCCAATGGAATTGTTCACTCTCTTTTCAAAGAATGAGGCATTACACAATAAAAGCACATTTTTAAATCACAGGATTAAAACACAGGGAAAACTTCTCTATACACAATGAAGCTGCAGATCTTTACACCACAGGGTGTTGTGGCTGTCAAAAACTGCAAATTAAAGGAAGGAGAACTCATTGAGGTCTATTGAGTACAGAGACACAATATTTGGTTCTGAAATGCCTGAAGCACAAATTGTCAGGATATAATCCAGGATTTTAAGGAACCATCACTACATGGCTTCCCTATTCTTCCACTTCACTTTGCCAATGTTGAAAAGAGGGTAGCAGGTTATAGACCTGTGGCTTAAGCCAGTAGAGAGGTGTGAACACTCTTAAAATGACTTAAACATCTTTCAAAATCCAGTAAAAACCCATGCAGATCCAGTGGGTTCAGTTTTCTCCACCAATTTTTTCTTATTCTGTACATGTAAATCAAAGACCTCTACTTCTGATTTCAGGGCCTGGCCCCTGGCAACACATGGAAGGATCAAACCATGTGGGTCATCTTTCTCATCAGGGGAGACACTGGAGTTCAGAATTTGTGTGATAATTCAGATTATTTTTAACTTTGTTTTCCCTTGTTCTCCATTTCTTTTACCATTACACTTTTAAAAGAGGTTCTATATTGCAGACAAGAGATGACTTGAAAGGCAGGAATAACTCTAAGCTTTTACTCCATAAGTCAGACTATTCCCTTCCCTTTGAAGTATCATATAAATTTCATCTTTTCATTAAAGCCTTAACTTGCCCAGCTGCAAAGGACTCCAACGTGCTGCTCCGTCGGCAGGTAAGATGATAGCATCACAGCATCCCTAACACAAGGAGCAAAGTGTATCCCAGCACTTGGATGTCAGGTCACAGCACTCTCCCTCCAGCTGCTTTGGTTTTTCACAGTAATTTGTGTGGGCTTCCACCACAGCTTCAGTGTGAAAGACAAACATTGTGACTGTTGTTGCCACCAGCAGTGACCTTCCACAAAATGAATAGAAGGAGAAGGGATTTCTAGGCCCTATCCAGGCTCTGGGGTGTTGGCACTCCTGGGATTCCCTTACATATACAAATACTTCACTTTGAAGCAGAGATATGCTGGAGGTGAGAACATGAAACACACACACTGTGGGGTCTTCACATCCTTCACTCCATGTCTGGTGTCATAGGCTTACAAGTAATTAAAGAGTTGATCTAACATAGAAAGGAAGGAATGAGAGAAGTTGCATAGAAAATTACCTAGTCCTTGGGGTGATAAAATTTCCTTTTCATTTGTTTAGCAGCTCCGTTTCCCACTACAAAATACAGTGCAAAAATCTATTTAACTTTTCAAGGTTTGTTTTTTTTTCTGGTGAAAGCTTATTGAAACTCACACCCATCACCCTGGTGATATGAGGCCATGGCACACTTCACTTCTGCCTTATAATATGAGAAGATAGGTGGGGGAAATTTCTCCTGAGAAGCCCAACTGTTGAAGCCATTGAATGTGGAGAAAGCAGGAAGAGGAGAGTATTAAGATATCTTCCACTCACTGGGAGATCTGGGGGTAGACCTCAAGTTTTCCCATGATGAGACTACACCACCTCTAATTTTTCAACCCAAAGAAAAAAAAAAAAAAAAGGAATACATTTGAATAACTTCTTTTTTAACTGAAAAAGAAGTCTTCATTAAGGGAAAAAAGTCTTGTGCATTCATTGTGCTAGCTCAGCCAGGGAGAGGGCAGGCTAGGGAGAAATAATAATGGGAATTAATGAAATGAAAGAATAAGCACAGCACACCTTGGTGCAAATGTGAGTGCCCTAGACAATCACTCCACTGCATGTGCTGCATCCTGCTTGGGAAGGGATGACTCTGGAGAGAAAGCACCACCCAAAGTCTACAGAGCATGCACTCTGTCATCAGCCCATCAATTTGAAGAAAGTTACTCTTTCTAAACAGGTTTTAGGCAGAACTCAACATGCAAGTTGTGTACAAAACTGTACATGTCAGGTTAATGCGATACCCTGATACCTGCACAGAGGGAGCCTTGCTGACATCAGGAGATTGTTTGAGCATATGACAGCAACCAACAATGAAATTCTTGAATACAGGATAAATACATTATGTTGGAAACAATTCTGAATAGATGGAATGGAAACTGTGGTACCAGCAGTAAGGATCCCCAGGTGCAGGTTACATGACAGAACTCTCCTCAGTTTGTGAAAGAACTACAATACCACTTTTCTTCTGAAGCCCCTACTTGACCCACAGCACAAATACCTCAGTGACTGAGGGATTGCCCAGAAGAAAGTCAGAGGAGGCTGTGTTTGTGTGTGTGAGACAGAGAGTGTGAGAGAGAGAGAGAGAGAGCAGGTAATAAAGATGTAAAAGCTCTGCTGAAACCGTGAGGAGTAAATGCAACTACAGGCACCCTCCTCCTGCACTTACGTAGTGGATAACCACAATGGAGAAGCTGTGGTCTCAGCTTGCTACAGAAGAATCCTGAGGCTCCAGGTTGGGAATTTTTTAAGTCTTGAAAGATCAAAAACCTTCACGAAAGAAAAGACAGACAAGCAGAAAAAATTACAACCATTACCACATCTTCTGTGTAGGAGTCTGCAGACTCAGAAACTGCTCTCTGCACATGTGGGATATTTGCAAGAACAAGGGCATAATCCAGATATTCTGAGTTCGTGAGACAATGTGGCTGTATGGTAAAGACCTTGAAAAAGATACAGGAGAGAAAACTGGATGGGAAATATTTATGAACTTGCAAAAATAAATGAACAAAAAGATACCTACGTGACAAAGGGACTGTGCAACAAGAAGAAAAGCAGTTCATGTGAACAAGTAACTTTAGCCAATGATAGAATAAAGAAAACGCATGGACAGTAGGTAGTAGCCAATAAACACTTGATGTATGTGTGATGCTGATGCTCTAAATCTATAAAACAACATGCTTTGTGAACAATAAATGGGTATTAGCCTGAGATCATATTGATCATCATGCTGTGTCCGATTTCCCGCTAATTCTGCACGCACGCATCAGAACAAAACCCCACAGGGAACAATGTAGGTGTGCTGGATCGCTTTGGATAAGGATGAGCAGCAGAGTGCCCAGCTAGTGCACTGAAAGCCTGAAGACATCCTGTGTAACTCTCCCTCACACACAGAGTCATGCTAAGGAGCTAACTGTGATGACAGTCACTCTTTGGAAATACACACCATTCAAAAATGGTTTTTTGTGTCCTTGAAAAATCTTTTTCATAGCATGAGATTTCAATACTGTCTCAAAATTATTATAAATCACTGGAATTGGGGGGAAAAAAATACAAGGGCTTTGGGACATTTTTTCTGGGAAAAAAAAAAAAATCACCCAACTCACATTGCATTTACCTGCATTTCACCTTTTTCACTCAGGTTTCAGAGCACTGGATTTTTTCAGCCAACCCTCACCTTCACTGGGAAAACTGCACCTCCCTGCCCCTTTTTGGGTCAGCTGGGGCACATTTAACACACTTATCACCACTGGACTACTCTGTCTATTGATGGCCTCCCTATGGAAAGAAATATGATTTATTTCTATGCTTATTTTCATAAGGAGTCCTCCCTAAAGAAAGGTTCTGGAACAGAAACTGTCCTCAAACTCTTCCCGAAGAGCCAAAGACCAGAAGGCATTGATAGGCTGCTTTGGCTTTTGTTAGCTTAGTTTGGTACCACAGTGCTTACTCTCTGGCACATTTCCTCTTCCCTGTGTTTCAGAAAATTGAGGTGTTTCTTTTGTGCTTATAAGTACTTCCCTCTTTCCCTTGTTTTTATACTTTCATGCCTTATATATCTATAGTGAATGAATAATCCTACTGCAAAACACAACCTGCATTTAGGCCCAGATGAAAATACCACACGTTCTAGGAGTATGAATGACAAAGGCTTAGTGTTTATACCATCATTATAGTCAAAGGAAAAAGATGTGAAAGCATCACCAGGAGCAGGATTAGACCTTTGATATATGAAGCTATTAAAAACAAAACAAAAATAAAACAAAACAAACAAAAAAAAAAACCAAACAAACAAACACAAAACAAAAACCTGCCAGACTACCTCAAAGCGATTAACAAAATATCAAGGGGTAAGAGACTTACTTATGGGAAAACATAACATTTTACAACTGAGAGGGAACAAAAAAGGAACCAGCCTGCTGAGAAAATGATCTACACTTAGATTAATAGAGATTATTGTTACTCAAAATGGAAAGAACTAGGGCAAAAATGACAAAAGTTATCAACAAAGCTTTGCTGTTCAGTCACTAAAGGCAGAGACAGAGAATCTCAGAAGGAAACATAAATCATGCAGAAGAAGTAGTATTTATCAGACCAGAAGGAATATTTACTGCATAAAATGACTATGTAAGGACAGATAAACACTTTGCTCTTCTACACAATTAAGTATATTGTAGCATAAAGCAACCTTCAACATGACAACCACAAAAGCAGCAGCATCTTTGCTTTCACTTGGGAATCAAGAGCAGCCATTGCAATAAAGTCTGTACTTGAAAAAAATACAAAAAAGGTCGTATTGGCAAACTATCATAGTTATCTTCAAAAGAAACTCAACCATCTACACCTCAGAAAAATTATATATATATATGTATTATTATACATATACATGGGTAGGAGTGACCTGCTTTAACATGTGCAAGTGACCAAGGAAATGAGAAAAAAATGAGGAGGAAAATAAGTTTATTAAAATAATTCTTCCAACTTCTGTGTCTTCCTTGGAGCATTGTGTATTTGGAATTAATATTTCTGGAGCTTCGCTTTAATTTTGTAGGAAACAGTTTCAAGAAAGAAAACAACATGCTTAATATTAATACTAGTATTTATCATGCTTCAACAGTAATGTGCTTTTTGTTTTCCTACCTACAGTAACTCTCCCAAAGGTCCATATCAGGTGACACAGAGCATTCTTAAATACTGCTCAGCAATTATACCAGCAAAGTGGCTGGTTTATAACTATAAAGCAAGCAGGAGAACATTTAATTACAGAGATAGTTATCTTTTACCCTGTAAAAGAGGTAATTTGTACCAGGATGCTCTAGTGTAATGACACATTCATTCTACTTTACCATCTCATTCAGAGTGCAGGGATTAGTAAATTCAATTAATTAATTGCCTTGAAAGCTAAGGTGGGATATATGATGTGTTGTGTCCATCCAGGATCACTCCTTGGGAGACACCCAGCCCCAAGATTTCTGCCTGAATTTAATATGAACAAACCTCTCTTTAGTACTCTCTCAGAAAAAGCAATTCAAAACCAGCAGGAACTCAACAGAAATTATCATAAACTAAACTCCTGTTCAGAGCCGTGTTTTCCTGAGATTGGCTAAGAAAGAAGTTACATATATTTGCAAGCAGATCAGGTACTTTTGATATGTCTGAGTATGTCTCCATCTCCTTGATAATACAAGAGAGTATCAATTTAAGTGGGCAATTACATTCTGATTTTCAGCAAGACTGAGCTGTGCCTCGTGCTGGATCAGTTTTGGAGAGACATGTAAATAATGCAGGGTGCATGCCCTGAAATGCAGCTTTTCATTTAGTGTTTTCCAAAACATGACTACTTGGCCCTCTGGCTCAGCCTTGCTTAGTGCTGCTGCAGAGGCTGAGCACCTAAACAGAGGCTGCCTTGCCAACAACGATCAAAAACAAGGAATGGAAGGAGAGTGGAAACCCATTTCTGCATTTTCTGGCATGAATGATACAACAACTCTTTCAAGGTCACAGACTGGCATGGCGGAGTCAGCTAAAGCTTGTGACAAGCAGCAAATCCCACATAACTGGGCTATATTTCACCTCCTGTAACTCACTGCTAAGATCCCCAGTGACATTATTTCCTAGGGGATTTTTAATTTCTTTTTAAATACTATAGAATTATACATGTTCAATCATTACAGATCATCAGACACAATGGGCAGTGAGCTGCCCAAACTAAACCTTTTGGGCTTTGCCAGGTCCCTCTGCAGAATTTGTACACTCTATCACAACTCCTGATCCTTTAGATTTTTGTGTGTCTTGTAAAATTTAGGAATGCTGCAGAGTCCTGAATGGCCAAATTTGTTTGGCTATTGTTGGTTTAATCAGACAGATTTCTGACTTTCCATGCTGGTGAGGCTTTTTGAAGTTAGAATTAAAAAAAAAGAAAATCACAGGAGAAGTCAGGTTGGAAGGGATATCCAGAGGTCATCTAGTCCAGTGCTTCACTACTCTCACTGTAAGACCGACTCGACATATATTATTCTCACCAGTAAATATCTTACAACAGGCAGAAAAGTTTCTTTCTTGAAATTTTTCAAGAAGTACAATAGTGTCTCAAGTCTCAATGCTCCTGCAAATGTCAGCCACTCACAGAAGATGAACGATAGCATAAATAAACCCCTCCAATCCCATCCTGGTATTTTCATACAACATCAAGAAGGTTATGGACTTGGTTCATTACACAAGGTAATGAGCAACTGGGTGTACATCTTCTAGAGGCGAGATTTTGTACAAATGATTGCTAGAATGAGTCAGAATTCATGTCCTAATACTGAACAGTTTAATCACAGGCCAGAACAGGATATCCAAGCACAAAAGCAGGTACATACTTTTAATTATTATAAACATGATTCCAATCTCATGGTTGAATGATCTGTATGTGTGATGCAAGACAACCATCATCCAGTGCATAATTTAAACCATCACATAATTTAAATCCTTCCCTGAAGAATAGTTTGCACTGTGTAAAATCTTCCTGTTGGTACAAAACAGAATCTTTTTTCCACTGTGAGTATTAACTCCATAGGACAATTTTTGATTCTGCTCCTCAAACTTAGCATTACAACATTAGCTCTCAAATATCCACCTGTCTGCAGATGGTATTTATGCCTTTCTGGAACACCATGATTCTCCAAGATCTTTGGCCAGTGGAGTTTTGTCAGCCTGGATTACAACTCAGCCGGCTGAGTGAAGTTGCAGGTGCCAGCAAACATCTAGTTGCCATTTTGAGCATGTAACTCATATCCCATGAGGGGCAGTGTAATGGCCAATACACCTGTATACATTCTACTCCCATCACACCAGCACTCCTACCCCAGCTGAGACTGCAGTACTCCACTCTCAGCCACCCTAAATTATCCCCACAACTTTTCATCACCTCAGAGACCTTTCAGGCCCCTCTCTCCTTCCTCACTCCTGCAGCTGAAAACCTGACCACGTACACCCCTTTTACCCACTGGCTCAGCTCCTTCTTTAGGCTTCTTTTCCTTGCTCCCTTAGGCTGGAAACCTTTGGAGGAAATGACAGTCCTGGCATGCTTAAATAGATTCTCATGAGAGTCTCACGCCTAATAATAATACTGAAAACTATTATTCTTAACATATTAACACTGTGATGTTATTAGCAACTCAAGTACTATTATTCTCACTGCATTAACCATACAATATTAGTAATAATTCATTATATTACTGATTGACACATGCAGGGCTGTGAACAAGAGTGACATCTCTCGCTGGCAGAAACTCTGCTCTATGGCATGCCAACATCACCTTTTGCAGGCACATTTGAGCTCTCATGCCCATGGTTTAATGCAGCTAGAAACTCCATTGCATTACTGCAGTCTTAAAGTAACATACTCTGTTAGACAGAGGAAAAAAACTTACCACGAAATAGCATATCGTATGACTGATGCTGAAAGGTCCAACACATTATGGGAAATTGGGAGGAAAACAAAAAAAAAAAAGTAGTTTTGAATTTCTGTTTCAAAGGGATTCCCATCTCCCTGAGGGCAGGAGCTCCCTGGCTCAAAACCACGATATATGGATTTCTGTTACCAGCAACTGCATCTAAAAGGACATCAGTGTGTCCTGTTTGCTCACATTATTGCTCTCCTTGTAGCAGCTTTTCTAGGAGAGGCTGATTTTTCTGACTGCCAATGCTGACAGCTCAAGCTGAGAGCTGGAGAGACAAACTATTCCAACAACGAGAGCCCTGAAAAGCCAGGCAGGGCATTGATTTTGCTCCTGCCAAATATTGTCCCAAAAATCACAGCCAATACCCAAACAGCTAATGGTGTGATATCTGTTAAAAGGAAAAACTGTCTCAAAGGGGAGGACTCCTTCCTAGCAGGGACATTTCGGAGGATGAGAGTACATATGAATGGAGAGATGCACCCCTCAGAGTCACATTAGCTTCTCACATTCTTGTACCGTTGTTTTACTATTGCAGACCCACATAACACACCCCAGAAATGGGTGATGCCACCCTCCACATGCAGCACTGCCTCTCCTTACACCCCTGGGTGAAACACAATAGGCAGTCCCAGGTTTGGCACTGCAGAAGAGAGGACATGGTTAAAGTGCCCTGGAAGGAAGGGAAGAAGCTGGAGGAATGTCACCCAGGTGTGGGTGGCCCCAGGACAGACCCTGCTGCTCCAGCTGAACAGGTACTGTGCCAACAACAGCTGAACTAAACATCCAACAGCAGCTGAACAAGACATCAAAGGACTTCAGCTGGGCTAAACTTTCCTTCTATGTTATTGCAGTCCATGCCAATGATGATAGAGCAAGAGGGAGCAAGGAGAGCACTGCTCAGATCTCAGCTAACAAGTCATTGGCTGCAATAATAGCCTGAAAGACATCTTTTTATTTGTAATCTGAACAAAGTTGCTGTGCATATCCCTGAGAGAAAGATACAGCAAACCCCTGAACCACTGCCATGCCAACCTGCCTTCCAGAAAATCTAAAATGCCCCAAGGCATTCAATAGATAGCAAGAGAAAGAGAGAAAAGCCATTTTATAAACAGTCAATTGTGTGCCTAAAAATACATGCATATTTCAGTTACAAATCTAAATGTTACTTTTGTTGTCAGATATTCGAAAAATGAAAATCTGATACTAAAATCATATGTGAACTTCGGATTCATTTTACCAGTCACTGCTGCTGTGAAGTCTTTCATCTCAAAACCCACATGCAAGATTTTATGAATGCAACTTGTCACCAACTTAATAAGACTGTTTACATTTCTATAAGCTCTGAAGGGCTCAAAATCCCTTTAGGTTTTGAAGCCACCTGCAGCAGCACAGCAGAGACTAGGGACATGGACCCAGTCACTGAAAAAGTGACTCGTCTCTAAAGCTCCCAAAAGGAATGTGAAAACTGTGTACTTTGCTTCTCAGTTTGGATTTCTGTGTAATTCCTCACTGTGTTTTTCTTTGAAGACTCATCAGAGCACTACTAAGAAAATGACAAGATAAATCGTTTCATGGTGTATTAACTCCCAAGCTGCAAATAAGTAACTATAGCTGTTGTTAGAAAACTTGTTTTCTTACTTTATTTCAGCTTGGTTTTGCAAAACTTACAAGACCTGAATTTGACTTGACATTAACACATCACAAGAAAACCCACCGAATTCCAAGAAATTACAGTCATGTGAAAGTGGTACATTAATTGAGATGGAAACCCTTCACCAGAGAATGCAGGGCTTGGAGGGAAGATCCAATCTGCAACATGCATCAAGCTTTCCATGGCATGTCACCACAACACAGGTACCACGCAGACGGAAGTCCTTGCAGGTGGCCATGATCCTTCCTGGTACAGATCTTGTGAAGGCAAACACAAAACTTCAGAACGCTTAGTGGAGGAATGAACTCCTTCTAGCTCCCCTGTGCCTTTCTGCAAAGTACCAAGCTCATTTCCTCTGCCAATCTCCTGCTGCAGCAGGAGGCACAAGCATTAGAGAACAGGCAGCACCTGAGCAGTGCAGGAGAAACCCAATCCCCAAAATTAGTCTGCCTGTCTACCTGTCTGTCTCAGAAAGCAAAGCCTCCTTAGCCACCATCTCCCTGAGACTGCAAACAATGTTGTACCAGGCATGAGAACACCTCATAAACTTCCACTTGCAATGTAATATATATGAAAGTAAAAAGCAAACTGTTTCCCTCTGTTTAGTACCTTTGCTACCTGCTCATCATGGATCCTTCCCCAACCCAACATGTGGTTTGGAAAAGAGACCGCAAGTCCCTAACTCCCAGTTCAGGTGTCCCTCCAGACCAGCAAGGCTCTCCCTCCCTTTATTTAAAGGTCTGGCCATCCATCCCAGTTCAGTTTTCAGCTCCAGACAGATGACATGACAGGACCACACTAGTGACACTTCCCTCTCAGTCATCTGTCACGGGGAATGATCTGTCCAAGGAGTTTTGAATCTGGGACAGCTAACGAGCATTAACTGCTGAGGAGGGGGTAACACTTTGGATAAATTCATAACAAAAATATCCAGCTAGTGATGTTAAGTCACAAGAAAACTATTTCAGTCTCAGCAAGTCCAAGGGACAATGGTTGCTGGAGAATAAAAGAAAGTTTTTGACTGCCAGGCTCAAACTTGTCTGTCGTTCCTCCCTAAGGATGAAGGCTGTTGCTTTCCATGTGCACCCTGAAATCACTACAAACCCTCCTGAAAAACTGTGGAACCAAACCCAGGAGGGAGAGGAGCAAATACAAAGGTGACAAATTGAACAGAGGGCAAATTCAAAAAACACAGACTTGTAGGGTTAAAGCCAGAAGGAAAAAGGTGAAGTGGAACACCTGTAACACAGGCAGCAAAGCCCCCCTGCCTCAGCCTGCCCCCCCTTCCTGGCTGGGGGGCCAGAACCCACCCCTGTGGGCAGCGTGGAAAGGGGCTGGAGCTGAGACCTTGAAGGTCTGCAAGAGGGGAGCAGGTGAGGCCAGAGGCCACAGCCTGGCCCTGGGCACAGATCTCTGTGCAGGGAGCACTGCCTTCTGCCACACATTTCTTGGGGCTTTGGTGCACACAACTCATTCACTGATCTAAAGGGAAAAGTAAAAAAATAGAGGAAAAAAGAAAAAGAGACAAGGATAGCACTTCACTAGCATGATTGTAAGACCATGGTTTCTTGAGGAGTGGCAGTAGCAATACCTGAAGGACAACAAAAGGCTTAGTTTGGTGTTTCTTTTTAAATGTGAAATATCCTAATATATTATGTATCCAGGAGAATAATCCAGAGTCCTAGCAGTGAGGTTTATACACAGACCTAAAATGCACCAAATTCTACATTGGAACAGGGTTTTTAAAGATATTTTAAAGAAAATTTCTAAATACATGAGCAATGTATTCTTTTCAGAATACTCGTTCAGGAAAGGTATTTGATTCCATGGGATTCTCCTTTCATGTTTTACCATCTTCTTTCTTAAATGTTGCTATGTATTCCCTAGTTTTATTTAACATTTCAAATGTTCCTATTTTCCATCATTTCTCTAAATGGTGGGTTCAGAGCCCAACTATAGCTATTCACACCACAGTGGTACTTATTTACAGAGAATCGTGCCTGGGCTCCTGTTTTATGCTCCCATTCATTAAACAACAAACACTTAAGAAAATGGGATGCACCCTACTACTTTTTCTAACATTCGTATTTTCAAACAAAGGAAAAAACAATGTAAATCCAGTGTTTTTTACCATAAGCATTACACAAACTGACAGGTGAGGAAATGAAGTTGAAAATCGGGGAGTTACAAAAGTTCCCCAAAACCCCAAGATACTTTTTATACTCAAGCTTTGTCAGCTGACTCTTCCATGCTGCCTTCCACTGATTATCTCTGGTATTTCCATACATTAAAAAAGATCTCACCATGAGCTTTTGGGAGCAGTGTTAGACACGCTGAAAAAAGACTGCAAGCATCTACCTCCTTTTATGGTATTTACATACTGTAAAATCATGAGGAATTAGGAAGTTTCTAGGGATCTGGAATAGCAGCATTTCTGTTTTCCTTGAGGCACAGGAGTGCTGGCATCCCTCTAGAGCCTTTCCATCACAGATATACAAAACACCCTCCCCCAAGCCAGTTCACCTGCCCCTCCTTTCTAAAAAGAGTGAAAATAGTAAATTCACTTAAATCTGCCAGATAGTTTTACAGTCTAAATGAAAATGGAGTGGAGCTCAGACAGGCCCATCACTTTCCACTGCCCCTTGGGACTTCTTCCAGCAGGATTTTAGAGTCAAAGGAGGCACACATTGAGACTGGGTGAAGTGGAAAGAGAGGAGGTGGGGGACAGGTTTCCCCATCTCCACCTCATGCTTTGCATCCTCATCACTCAAAGGACAGAAGGTTAAAAAAATAAAAATAAAATAGCATTAGACAAGATGTTTCCTGTAGACTAGATTAAAATATAGCAACATGTCACCTGTTTTGCCCAGCAAACTACTCCCTCACAGGGAGGTGAGGCAGGGCAGAAAGACAGACGTGCACCCAGCCTGCTCTGTCCCTGTGAAATAATTTCATAAATTGCCAATGTGGAGCTCTCAGGTGTCAGGGGAGGAAGGTGAGCAAATCATCATCCAAATATACTTGGAAGTCCATTTCCCAAAACTGTTTTCTTTACTCAGTCTGTTGCCTCCTCCTATGTGAATGTCAGTGCACATCACTGAGTGCATCCTGGTCACCCTGGCAACCCTCACATCACCACTGGTGCCAGTAGCCAAAGCAAGTCCAAAATAAGTCTCTTTAAAGTCAAGTGTAGTGACTGGCAAGACACTGCCCAATGCTGATATATTTAAGGTCATACTACTAAAGGAATGGGGCCTCTCTTTAGCTAGAGGCAGAGATTCCCAAGCTGAGCAAGCCTGAAAAGGCTCATTTCTTCTCTCTTCCGAGCTGGCAGTGGCTCAGCTTTGGAGCCCACGCTGGCTTTGGCAAGAGCAGAGCCCCTGTGTGTTCTTGGGGCAATAAACCATGCACTAATCCCACAGCTGATGCTAATTTGAGCAATAAGGTGCTTGATAATGTTTTTTCTTTTGTCTAATTAATTAACAGAAGTGACAAACCAATTCAGTTGCAAGAAATAATGAAGAAAAAAAATGTCAGATAATTAACCATTAACTCAATGGCTATCCATTATTCCTTCTGCACTGTAAATTGGTTTGTAAATTCCAGGGCCCAGTATTATTGCTTTTCATGAGACCTTGAGTGCAATAACTTGCAGGGCAAACCCATTAGATGATATATCAAGGCAAAAAAGCCTCACATGATCAATTCATTAGCCATGCTTTTCCCACAGAGGCATCATTATACTAGAGGTCTGTGAGTAATTAGTACGTGAATTTTGCCTTGAGGGAGGTTTTTTGTTAACAAATTGTTTGTTAGGTTACTGAGTTCTCCATTTATTTTTTTTCAGCCTGAGTCCAACACAGATATTTTGCAAACACTCGGTTTCAGTTACATAAATTTATATTACGCTGGTTAGAAACTAACATGAAATATTCTATTTCTGAATGGGATGACTGATCCCACCTATGTGGAACAACCAAAAAAGCACAACTTTTTTAGTACTCTGCAAACCCATTAGCTGTGCATGTGATCATCTAGCAAGATCCCAGCAAGATGCAGCAGATGCCTTATCAGAATTTGTCTCTCTGTATCACTGTTACTGCCTGTGAAGCTCAGGCATTTGTTTCCACTGAAAGGAGAAAATAAAAGCAAACAACTTGACAAAGAATAATTAGTGCTTGAAAACGCTTGGTTTGTAATCTGACAGTGTAGTCAGAGTATCATACTGCTCTGCTTGGTCACACAGAGAGCATCAGTCTTGTTTTAGCAGAGTAGCAAAGGAAAAGCACAACAGTGACAGCCAACAAGCTCCAGCAGCAGGTCCCACACTCCAGTCCCAGACCCAGGGAGGGGCCACACTGTGCACCTACTCACAGCAGACACAAAGGCCTAGGCTGCAGGGGAACACAGAGCAGAAGAAACAGGAACTCTAGACATGAAACAGGGGCGGGGGGAAAGAGGGAAACACTCCCTTCTGCTGCTGCTTGAGGGTGTTTTTCTTTCCTGCCAGTTCTCACTTGCTTCTGCTCAATCTGGTTCAAGCAAATCCACTTCCTGTATTATTTTGCCCCTTTCAGAAAGAGCACTCTGCTCAGAAGCAGATTCTTGGTATGAAAGCGAGAGGCTGCTGGGGCATCCTGAAAAGGTAACACAGAACTGGCACAAACTTGCAACAAGAAGTAGACTGGAAGAGAGGCAGAAGCAGCAGGAAACCGCTCCAATCCAAGCCAAACACACTCCTTCATCAGCAGGAAACAGGTCCTTAGACAAATAAAGGCTAGAGACATTCTGTTTACTGCTTCTCCACATCTGCCCCCTACTTCCTACCATCCCCTCCACGATGGAATTTGATTGCCATGGCAGGTTTGATTTTTCCTTGCCAGGAGACTAGCTAAGTGACATATGCTTCTGCTCCACACTGCAGGCAAGTCCTCAGGTGTGTGGGTAGGCTATCTTGCCCATGCTCCCAAGAACAAATTTGTTCTCCAGGGTGTGGAATTAGGAATTGGAAGACACACCGAAAGGATTTAATTTGCCTTCATTGCATGGGCCACTGGGAATCATCCAGAAATCCTGCCTCACGCATTCCTTCCCATTGATATCCTTCATCACTTTCATGACACAAACATCCAAATGGGGTTTTTGCTCTTGCACAATGGATTTTATGCAGGACTTTGAGGGGTGTTTTGCAAAAGCAGGTGTTCAAGATGAAGCTTCAAGCCTTCTTGCCAGATTCTTGCTACTTGGTTGTTTGCCATTATATGATGGAAGAAAGGGCTTAAGGAGCTGCCAATGGATCTGCCTAGAAGTTTCCCCTCTCTCTGATTTCCAGAAATCTCTGATCCCACACGTGAACTCAGTTTATTTCTGGCTACTGCCTGAAATCCTCCCCAAACTGTCAGAAAAGATCTGGTAACACTTGCAGTGAAGGATGCATCAGGGTGAACTATTCCATAATTTTTGCTTCTGTGTGTTCCAGACCTTTCCTGAGCTGCAACACTCCTAGAATATGGGAGCATTGCTAAAAAATGCCAGGATGAGCATACAACTTGCCTGCTTTCTTGGAGCCCCTGGCTCCAACAAAGATTGACGCATGACCTAAAAGATTTAACCAAAGGCACAAGACTCATGTCTGTCCTCTATTTCAGAAACAGAGCCAGTGACTATGAGTGGGAGAGTGGCTATTGAAAGGCTGGGAGAAATCTGAAGTACACTCAATGGAAATTCCCTTCTGAATTGTCCTCATAATGTATTTTATGCCACTTAGTTCTTCAGGTAAGCAAAATTTAACATTCTTCTCGTTAAAGGCTCATTTATTTTTTTGTGTCTACAAACCATTTCATCTATCAGGAGAGCTGATCTTGCAGCCAAACCATTTTTCCTCGGGGCTTAGAATTACCAAGAGCACCAAGTTGCTATGCAAATAGACCGACTGATAAAGGCAGCCCAGCACTATGAACTCTTCTGTATCAGAAACAGAGCCCTTCTTGCCAAACACAAGTGTTATTGAAATTGCAATGACTAAAGCAATCCAGAGTTGACACTGCCACATGAGAGGATGTTGATGAGAGATTAAGTCTTGGATCTAATTCGCTCTATTTAAACAGTAATTCAACATTGCTAGGAGCACAATAAAGGCTTTTCTAACTAATTTGTTTAAAAGGGCTTGGCCAGGATTGCTAGCTGCCTCTAATGAGTTTCAGAAGGAGTGAATTAAAAATACAAGACTTCAAAAGGATCAAACAGCTACGAGAAACACTTAGAGGAAGAAAAGGAAATAGTTAGCTAAAAAATCCTCTTTGGATTTAAAAGGGTTCAATTGGGATTGATGTTTCTGCAACTGGAGTGATTCTTACCCTTTGCAACTGGACGTTGCAGCATATGACAGAGTGAAGGAGTCTGCACAGTTTAGAGTGTGCCAGGGAACACTGGCAACACTCTTCAGACAGGGAAACCTAAAGCAGCAGCTTGGCAGCTGGATATTCACTGGCCAGGAACGGGCTGGAGCTGTGAGCATACCAGGGAGGACACTTTGAGTTCAGAGTAGACAAACTTCAATACAACATTTCCCTTCCAGAAAATGAGTTGTTATTGTCACAACCACCCAGAACAGCTCTTCTGTAGAGCTATCACAGAATACGTTAAGGATGAAGATTTCTAGTATTGCTAACAATACCCAACATTGAATAGGTAGCTGAGGGTAAAGGGGTCAGGGCCCTACAAACTGACCTGCCAAATGTTTGAATTGATGACCTGAAAGTTATCACTGGACATGCCAGGGCCCCTTGCACTGCTATTGCTCCATGAATCAGTTAATAGACATGCTCATTCACACACTACGCTCCACTGCACATAATGGGGAATGGTTTAATTATATTTCTACCTGTGCAAGAATCAAGATAAGGAGAAATCCCTTAACAGAATTAAAATAGTACCTTTAAGGCATTCCCCTATGTACAGTATTTATTGACATTCACGAAGAATTCACAGAAACTCTGTGTTTGTTTAAACTGGAGCTCTCCCCAAGCTCAGCCTGCCTTGAGAGACAGCTTTAAAATATTTAACCTGTATTCCCCTGCATGCTGACCAGGTATCTGTGAAGCAGAGCACGTTAGTGGTGTTGCTTAGTAAGGCTCTCCCACAGGGCCTTGGGATCACAGCATAACTTTCTCCTTCTTTGTACCTCAGTTTGCAAAAGAGCTGCAAAACCCTAGGGTTCAGCCTGGACCTCTCCCACTGCACAGTAGCCACTGCTACATTTTCAAACTTTTCTTTGTTGCCAGTACTTTAGGCACCTAAATTATAATATATTCTTTAATAAATACTATGTTTTCAATTTTACTAATCAAGACAGATTCACAGAACCACAGAATGGTTTGAGTTGGAAGGGACATTAAAGTCCATCTCATTCCAACCTTCTACCATGCATAGGTACACCTTTCACTAGACTGGGTTGCTCCAAGCCCTGTCCCACCTGGCCTTTTCAACTTGAAAATAGCCTACAAAACTAAAGTTTTACCAAAACCCACTTAAATAACTGGGATACAGCTCTGGAAAATATTATTTATCTATCTAAAGATGCCTGAGTAAAGGATTAACTGCCTTAGTGTTTGCAGTGACCACAGGATAGATGATCACTATCACAGAGTCAGGAAGTACCCAGATACACAGTAAAACGATCCAGTGTTCAAACACTCCTCTGCTCAGATGTCCACAGTAAAAATCACTGTGAATCAAAATAGGAAATGACAGTCCTGATGGCTGAGATAGCCCTGATGGTATTTAACTTGACAGACTCTTTCCCCTAATGTGACTTGAATGCCTTGCAGCTTTTCTCCTTCCAGACACATCAGGGAAAAGCAAACAAACAAACAAACCCCAACTCTCATAGTGTTCAAATCAAAAAGACAGAGTCAATCAAGAATGAATTATGCCAAATTCATGTCCAATGAGCCTGCTACCTGTTCCTTCTAGACTCAGTCCCTCTCCTCTTCCTGCTCACAGCACCGCATTGGTCCAATATCCCAAGGAGGAGAGTGGCAACACTTAGATATAAGGCTGCAATAACAAGGGTGGGGATTGGGTTTTCGTTAGAGAGGGAGAGAGAGAGAGACAGAGAGAGAGAGAGACAGAGAGAGAGAGAGAGACACAGAGAGAGAGAGACACAGAGAGAGACAGAGAGAGAGAGACTTTCCACATTTGACTTTTCCTCCTGCAGGTCAAGAACAAATGTGGGAGGAAATTTCAGTGAAAAACTACTATTACAGACTGAAACAAAAGCAGCACAGTTCCTGCAAGGAGTGAAAACACACAAGTTACACTCAGGACAGAATTTTTTAAAAAATTCAGCAGGGTAGCTTGTTGAGGACTAGCCAATTCCTGTTAGGTAGTAGTTACAAAACAATAATTTCATTAAATTGTGGGATCTCTGTAAGTGACAAGGTAAACAAAAAACTGAAGAACAAGCAGATCAACCTCTTAACAGGCATAGATTCCTCTCTCATGTTTCAGCTCTGAGTGCCAGCCAGTGGCAAGCAGTTTGCTGAAGGATCTTAAGGTATCATTTTTAAAATACATATATATGAATTTATAACTTGATCTGCATTTTACCAAAAAAAAAAAAAAAAGAAGCTTTACGTCAAGGTCATGTAACAATGATGAGCAAATGCATCGTCTCTCCTGTGTTTCCTGACATGGACATAGAGACTGCAACAGAAGCCTCCCTTCAAACCAGCAAATTGCAGCACAAGAACTGTTTTCTCAGTCCCATCCAAACCCACAGAATGAGCAGCTCTGTTCTGTGTCTTAGCTCAGGAAAACACATGAAATGATGCTATATTTCTGGCTTGATGGTGTTAATCATCATTCCAGATCCAAGAGAAGAGTCCAGTATTTCACTGGGCTGATACATTTACTTTACCCTCTGGAATACATGAAACTTCAAGTGACCGCAGCTGTAGAACACTTTTCTTTACATACCAAAAGCCTGACCATAGGGCCTCAATGTCACTGGGCTCTGGTTTTAGTAGGTATTGTGATCTTGTCTCAAATTTTTAACTTAAATATTATTTTTAATCCTCATCTCAATTAATGTTATTTCTAGATCATCATCTTAAGGAGTGTCCTAAGAACTCAAAAGACCAAAGTACAGCTTTATTTTCAGCCTTCTGCTCTCCACCTTATCAAAAGGAAGAGCAAAGATGAATGAGGGGTTGCATAAGCAAAACAGAGAGCAAGACTGAAACAAACTTAAGTTGGTAAAAATCCCCATTGTTCAATTGGTATGCATAGCAGTCAATAGTAGCCAGTGATCTCATTTTCTAAAAAAGAGTAATTTTGGTCACCCCAAAGGCAGAACAAGGCAGAGCACCCTCGAACAAATTTAGTTTTGTCAAAAAGAATAGTTGCCTGAAGCAAAAACACTTTGTGGCAACTTACTGGCTTTGCTGAAATTTCCCCCCCCACTGTTCCCAAAACACTTTAGCAAGGATGAATCCTGACTTCTGAATTCCTATGAGAAACCTGTCAGGTTTTCTGCCAGGTTGCTTGATAACATCAAAAGAAAATGCCAACAACCAGAGAGCTGCAAAAGCCCTGGAAATTGGTTTTACTCGGTTTGCTGCTCATTGTTGCACAGCCAAAAATAAGAAAGCTGGAGCCTTGATCCACAGACAGAAACCAAGATCCACCTGTGTTATCCTGAGTTTCCAGACACTCCTTCAATGGCAAAGCCCATTTCAAGTAAACCACAGGGGCTCCCTCTCCCTGCCTTGTACCAGCCCTGCAGCAGTCTGTGGGTCTCCCAGTCCTGCAGATCACACACCAGGGGAGCTCTCCAGCATTCCCAGCCTCAGCACTGGGACTCTTCCAGGATCCAGGCTGTAAGCCTGAGCCTGCAACCCAGTGACTTACAGCCCTACACTTCACACACAAGGTGGGTTTGTCCATGTTACCTCCCCAGGAGCATCTCTGGGTGCCAGGACAGCTTTTTGTCCCTCCCAGAAAAACATATATGAAATAATAATAACAAGAACAACAACACAAAATGCTGCTGCTGTTGTTGTTAGAAATAATAATAGTTTTTACTGTTGTTAATAATAATAACTATTATTACAGTTATTACTTTGTTTAGCGTTTCCTTTAAAAGATATGTATGAATTTCCATACAGCATTCCAAGCCAACAGCATTGAAAGCCGTTATTGGTATTCCTGTCTAATGAAATGCCTCTCAGCTAGGTTTTGAAATAAGCTCAGATATTTTTATTTATTTTTAACTTTATAAAATATCATTATGGGGATATGTAAGAAAGCCAGTGCTTTAGACAAAAAAGGGGGCTAGGAGAAAAGCACTCTCTATGGATTTAATTTTCCACAAATCTGGAAAATGAATGTTTTGTTTTGCAGCTTTAGAAATTTGCAATGTAATTTTATTTGCTATCATAACAACAGAGTAATATCATTGCAAGACTAGATTCTCTTCTAAAAATTCTGTATTAAAATTATACAATACCATTTCTAAATGTTTCCATGCCAGAATGCCTTACTTCATGGGAAGACAGTATTGTCTTCCTGATTTTGTTGTCATTAGAAGTCGTGATTATTATGCCTGTGTCATTAACTACTTTTCAGCTCTGCCTCTGGTTAATTGTTTGCACCACAACAATCTTTTTCTTGTTCATGAATTTTTTATGAGGCTTTAACCATCTTCTTGTTTATTGAGATCTGATTTACTTGATGATACTCTCATCCACTGTTGAACTGGAACAATATTCCTCATGGCTGTTACCAGGCACTGGCCATTAACTATTGCTGTGATATTGCTTCTTCTAGATGTATCTTCTGGCAAGATATTACTTTACAAAGATTTGTTTTCTGCAAATTCTCCATGGCACATTTATATTTTTTTTCTCTTGAAATACATAGATAACCCTCTTCCCTCCCTCACTCTAGTTGATGCACTGTCCCCAGCACCCTTTCCCTGTTTCTAGAGACCCTGTGGTGCTCCCCTTTTGCAGAAATACCAGCAGTGTCCTGTCTGGAAAGGGATATAGATGCCGTTGTGCCATAAATGCTCTGCAGAATACTTTCTAATTTTAAAATGCTGGTTTGAAACACACGTGCAAAACTCAGCATTTAAACCTGCTTCCCTCCTTCTTTCTCACTTCAATACAGCAATATACCTCCTGGTTCCCCACTGTCCCTGAGAAGATGAAATAACTACTTCGTGGCAGCTCTCTAGGAGGAAGGAAAAAAAAGAAAAACTAGGTGGAGTTTAGAAAACAGCAACAAAGACATCAACTACATATGGCTTAACCAAACTCTGACAAAAGAGTGTGTGCTTACTGGAAACAGCTGAAAGTTGTAAACACTGGAGGTGAAGTTACTGAAGTCATATTCCCTCTGACTGCAAAGGCAGAGTGGGAATTCTTCCCAGCCACCCAGGATCCAATGTAAAGAAGTTTGCAGACAATTTGGTGGAAACAAGAGTGCAGTCCTCTGCCCAGTAAAGTACTTCCACCCGTGTGAAAGACTGACATAAAGAGAAGTGACTGAGAGCCAGAAAAGGGGGCTGGACTTGACAGCATCCAGAAGCCCCTCACAGCCACCCTGCAGTTCTGTAGTACACAAGACAAGAAATCAAAACTGCAGACAGCCCTGTTATTTGATAGTTATTTTCCAATCACTTGGAAATGCAGAATTTCCTCTCATGTCTTTTCAGCTGTGAGACCCACACCTGTTAACCCAAGCTCTATGATCTTCACCTCCACTGTTACTGCCATTTCACCTGCTTTTAAGCCAAAAGTGTCTCATGCAACTGCATCTTCCAGCCTTTGTGCTGCAGACAGGGCTTCTCTGGACTTAGGGAGAACTTAGATTTTTTTTTTCTTCTATTCTTTCTTTTTTTTGGTACTTAATCTCTCTATGTTCCCTTTCAGGCTGTATTTCCCAACTATATTGTAATAGATAACCCAACCTCATCTGACTCAGAAACACATTCTTATTGGTCTCCTACACACTAAAACCCAGAGCCCCAAAGATCTCACATTCCTAATTTCGTTGTTGTCACTAATCTGGCCCATAACTCTCTAAAAAAGAAAGTTTTACAAAGCACAGACTAATCCTGAGGAAAATGAGAGAACAAATGTCAACACTTAAATGCATACTAGGAATTGATTAACTTCACTGAGTGCTAATAAAAGAAAGATCAAATACCCCATAAACCAGAATCCATACCCTGACAAATCCTTAGGACCCTTGCCAGGTGTGAATCAGTAATTACCTTGCAAAATAACACTAGAGCTGACATTGCTTAAAATATGACTTCTGCAGAAGGTATTAATGAAGTCCTGTGCCCACTTTGCAGTGTGTGCTTTAGGAGGAAAAAAAAAAAAAAGTGTGGGAAACAAAAAACTTTAGAAATCAAAAGAGTAAAACTTCTGGGAAGCCTGGGCTATTCTAGCTTATTCAAGAAAGATTACAGAGATGACCTGATTATGGTTTACAACAGCTTACAACATGTGATGACAGATTCCATGGGATAATAACCTCATATTTCTGGGAGCTTTCCAGTCAAAAAAAGCAGAAAACATTGCAACTGTTGAAGGCTGAAAGTAATTCATATTTGCAATTGGAGGAACTTTTTTTAATGGGGTTAGAAATAAACACTAGAAAAATCACCTCATGTAGGTGTTCTGATTCTTTGTTACTTAGAGGATTGAAAACAGCGTATAACGTCTATATTATAAGATGCTGTTTTGATACAGAAGCTGCATGAAAGGACTTGACCTGCTTAAAAACCTAAGGGTCCTCATACCCCCTTAAAATGTACCTGTACCTCATTTCTGAGTTGCCACCAGGGAGAAACACACTGAACTTGGTAGTCGCACTGTAGGCTGCTTCCACCAACAATTTATGCGATATGGTCTAATTAACTAGGTGGGTAAAAGATTCAAATACTATAAACAACATCTGCATCTCATCAAGGCCTTCAATTTCTGGCAGCACAACTCCATTCTGGAAAGAAAGGCAGTACCAATCCATGGCACAGAGCTCGGTGAGCACACTCTGTGCACTGGCAGGTCTCGCAGGTCCCTCAGCTTCACAGAACCAAAGCTGTAAGTCTAGGCCCTTGCCCAAACCACGCTCAGGAGACAGATGCTCTTCACCAGAGCACTGAGGAGAGGACTCCCCTTTAGCCTGCCTGGTGACAGAGCAGCAGGAACTTCAGTGAGACAAACCCAAGCTTTACAGCCAGGTGCAAATGTACACATTGGCCATACAGCTTTTCCTTTTTGTCTGCAGGCTCCTGGGCTACATTCCAAAGCGTTGCCTGAGGTAACAGTGCCCAAAGAGCACACTACTGGTAATTCCCCTGGGAGAGGTGCTTAGTTCTGACAGTTTTCCTGGGAAGGTCAGGGAAACCCAAACCAGGTGGACAATATCAGAATCACAGAATTGTTTGGGTTTGAAGGGACCTTCAAGATTATCTAAATCCAACCCCGTGCCATGGGAAGGGACATCTTCCTCTCTCCCAGCTTGCTCCAAACCTGGACTTGAACACTCCCAGGGATGGGGCAGCCACAGCTTCTCCGCCCAACCTGTGCCAGGGCCTGCACACCCTCACAGGGAACAATTTCTTCCTAATATTTTGTCTTACCCTCCCGTCTTTCACTTTAAAGCCACCAACCCTTCTCCTGTCCTTCCATCCCTTGTCCCAAGTCCCTCTCCAGCTCACCCGGAGCCCCTTTAGGCATTGCGAGGGGCTCTGAGGTCTCTCTGGAGCCTTTTCTTCTCCAAGTTGAACAACCCCAGCTCTCCCAGCCTGTCTTCATGGCAGAGGTGCTCCAGCCCCTGGAGCATCTCTGTGGCTTTCTCTGGACTCACTCCAGCAGCTCCCTGTCCTTCCTGTGTTGGGGGCCTCAGGGCTGGAAGCAGCTCTGCAGGAGGGGTCTCTGCGGGGACAGTTCCCTCCCTTGCCCTGATGCCCATGCTGTGGGGATACAGGCTGGGATGCAGTTGTCTTTCTGAGCTGCAAGCATATCCATTCACCCTTTCCTGCTCTGTATCAGTGCTACATTTCCTAGTGATTTACATAACCTCTTTTTGAAATTTTTGGTATGTTTGATACCTTTCTAGTGCCTATTAACCTGTATCACTTCAGATTGCAATTTTTAAGGGCTGATGCTTGAGCAAATTGTTTGATTTTCAGCTTGATGCTGTCAGGGGATGACAGATCACCAAATATCTCCCTGCAGCCATTCACAAATCTGAGAAGATGCTGTGACATGTGGTAGTAATTCTTCAATTAATCAATATCTAGTCTGCTTAAGCAATGTGTTCCTATGTCCAAGGGAGTCCTTTATTTCCAACAGTCTGCCCCAGTCGAGTACACCAATCCCACAGCCAAGGGGCTGCTCCTTCCTTTCCCCACCAAAACAGCGTTTCAGTTTTGGTGGGATATGAAGCAGTACCTCTGCTTGTACTATCTCCCTGAAAAAATGTTCTCCATGCACATTCATAGTCAGGATGAATGACTGATCTGACCATCCTGGAGATATTCCATGTCCCTTGCCTATTTGCAAACTTTCTCATCAGTCTTGAATTTTACAGGAACACAACTCAGCATATGTTATGCCTGCAATTTTTTGACCAGAACTAATGTTTCAAATAGTCGCTATCTGCAATGTGCCATCTGCACTACCTTCAGGGTCACACTGCATTTTATCTACTCCCTCAACAGATAGACGTAATTTACATAAGGAATATATGAAATAAGCAGACTCACATTCATATTCATACTCTTTGGAACACTTTTGTCACTAACATTTCATCTAACAAAGATTCAGTTTTCCCCCAGGAAAACAAATCCAATTGTTCAAACACTGTGTAAGCTAATTATTGGAGCTCAAGTCTCACACGGGGTAAATCTACTCATTGCAACCAAAGTGTGCCAATTTACTGCAGCTGAACATCTGCCCATTTATCCAAATAAATGCTAGATATATCTTTCTACTGTGTCCAAAACTTAGCAAGAGGGGTAAACTCAGGGTTAAGTATGGCTGCAAAACCTGACAATGTGTTGCCAACCACCAACACTCATTAAAACTGCCGGAGAGCAAACCTACCCGGCTTTGAGTTTCAAGATCCCTTGAAGCAGAAGTGGAAAATCAGCTTACCAAGCCAGCCAGATAAGGATAATTTTTGTTGTTAGGATATAATGGAAGATGTAATATCATTATTACCGTTGTAGAAAGATAAAGGAAGAAATGTATACTGAGAATTACAGGAGCAATAGAAATGCTCAACTGTGAAAGATCAAGGATGGTCTTTGGTTCAGGAGCTTGCCCAGACATAGATTAGTTACAAGCTACTTTTCTCTGGCAACAGAAGAAAAGACCTGGATGTTCTCCCCAGTTAAAGCATGTTTGTCTGGGTGAAGGAGGGTGGGTGTGTATAAAGGAACCGATGTTTCAGCTTTATTTCAGTCTCAAATACAATTCATCAATTTAATATTCTTCCACTTTGCCCATATTTTCTGATGATTCACAGCTTTAGAAGATCAGATTAGATTTGGCTGCATTCCTCAGTAACAAAATCCGTAAATCCTTTAGGATTTCCTACCATTACTCTACCAGTGAACAAGATGGTTCTAAACACAGAAGTTCCCATCCAATTTGTATTTACCAGAATTGGCACAAAACTTTTTTCAGTTATGGAGTACATTGAATAAGATGTCTGAACACATACAAACTGCTTAAAAAAAAAAAAAATCTCCCTGCAATTTACTTTTTAAGGATGCATTGTTACTTTTAACACTGACACCTTTGAAACCAGTAACAGTCTGTGTAAAAAAAGTGAAAACACCTTGTAAGCAAAAAGAATTCAAGCAGACACTATTCTTAAAAGTAGGGATGAACACATTTCCATAGGGTGAATGTTACAAGATCTGTGGAGTTGAAATGCCACACCAGAATTGCCTGCAGATGGCAAAAAAATTTAGTGTTCTAGAGAAAACCACAGAAATATATTAAAAAAATTGCTCTAAGTTGTAAAATCATCAGTAGGCATGCACTAGGGTTTGAGCTTTGCTTCCACTGGGGAAAAAAGTCTGAGGGAGGCTGCTTTGCCTAAGCTTTTAATCTAATTACAGTACAGAGAGGAAAAGTGTGCTTCAGAGACTGCTTCCTCCAAGAAGCATTTAAATTAGGAGCAGGTAAATACGACATCAGCACTCACAGCTGTAACAGAGTTCCTGAAAATTATAGAAATGAGGAGAGCCTGATGTTAAGGCAGTAAAAATGCTTCACCTTGCTGCTTCATGCATGTCAGTGGGGTGCCCCAAAATGACACACCTGAGGGGCTACATACTAGCTGCCATTCTTAGTTTGAAACCACATCGTGCTGGAGTATCTGGAGCAGAATGTTTAAGCAAACCCCCATCACACACACACGTCAGACAGCAGGGCCTGGCCTTCCTGTCAGGACTGAGGAGTCTTTCACCACTGCATGGCTGCATTCAGTAGAGAAACCTGGGTTCTTCAGGACAAGGGAGACACCTGAGATCGGTAGATGAGGCAAGAGCCTTGCCCTGAGGCCCCCCCAGGTGCCAGTCTACCCCCAGTGCACACACACAGACAGCCACCACACTCTGACACCACAGCCAGTCCTGCACCAGAAGGAAGGAGACTCATGTGCCCTGAACACCACAAGGCACAACATCTCATGTCAAATCCAAAGCAAAAAGCAAGACTTTATTCCCAGTATGTCCGGGACAGAGTAAAGGCACCAAGTCAGCCATCAAGGGACCGTATCTTAATTCTGCCTGTTCAAGGCAGGAGAATCCCCAAAGCCCATCAGGAGTCACATCCCCAAGCACGAGGCAGAGGGAGGACACACAGAAAGGTGCTTCACACTGCTCTGCCAAGAGTTTATCTAAAATCTGACACTACAGGGAATGCTCTGCTCCAGGGTACCTGGGAAGGCTTCAGTGGTGCTTGGCAATGAGAGGTGAGTTGACACCCTGCATTACTCCTGGCCAGCAAGAGCAGCACACGTGTTGGAGCTCGGATGTGCCTAGAAACTGTGAGACACAAATGCCATAAAGGTTGTTTCCATCTCCCTGCAAAGCATCACTGTGCCCAATGGCTTAAATCAGCTCTCTGCCCTGAACATAAGCTGCTGAATCATTTCCTTTCTCTGAAATAGCTGAATAAAAAGAAACCCCATAAAATCAACAGTATTCTTAGTGATGTAAAACTGCTGCAAAGGGCCCTTAAAACTACAAGCAAACATGTCTTAGTTAAAATCTCATACACACATAGAGGGAAACAATTGCTGAATAAACTAGGTTTTGAAACCATCAGTTCTACATGGGAGCATAAAACTACTCTGCATGCTTACCTTTCCCAGTTTCATGACCTGTCTTCTAATCTCATGGCAAACAGCTCAAAGATGTTTACTTGCCTAATGCTCTACCTGTTATCCCTTCATTCCTAATTCCAAAATTTTAGCAGCCAAATTAAGTTTAAGTAGTTGAATCTGCAATACTGAACTTGCTCCATTTCTGTGTGTGATAATTTGTTGCTGGGACAGGACGAGGAGAGATGAAGTCTTTCTCCTGGTTAAGATTACAGACATATTGTGCTTGTTTGGTTTTATCAGATGCTATTTTCATGTATTACACAATGTTACTACACCATAGGCTCAGAAGTTTTGTATATTATCAGATATTTCCTTTTTTTTTTTTTTTTTGACACAAAATCAAAAATGTTCAGATCTTTAAATAACATAAGCATTCAGTGTGAAGTGTAAGACTGACTGGGAACTGAGAGAGCTCAGTGCAGCATAATGTGGGTAATAATTTGCTTTATGGAGGTGGAAAAACAAGTTTATTGTTAAGAGATTTTAACACTGGCACATACTTAGGATGCAAATACAAATTCATGCACATGGCTAATTTGTCTGCCTCAACAATTGCTCCATGTTATTAAATCTTTCCCATTAAACAGACCCTGGCAGGTTTCTGAAAGCACTTCCTTTCAAGGAAATTGTTATTAGATTGATATTCTTGCAAAGATTCCAGCAGCATCTCAGCAACATTGGCAGTTTTAGAATATTTATGAGCTTGTAACAATTCAGTGTTGCATGCAGTTCCAGATGCAATTAACATCCTCAGTACAGAAATTAAAATTGTATAAGGTACAACTGCATTGCTCAAGTGAAACAATGACACACACAGCTCCTTCTAAAAAAAAAAAAAAAAATCCTTTTTCTTCAGACACTCCTCTTCCATGGAATAACTTCAGTGACCAGGAGCAGGGTGACTTTATAGTAAAGCATCATCATATTCTAGAGTCATAGTCCTGCATATTGCAGGAGCAATGTCAGATGATGGTTCTAGCACTGCACTTATCAGGGACACTGTTCCAACTCCACTTTTCCTGCTGCAGGAGGACAGCCAGCCCCACACACAAGGCTGCATGTGCAGGCTGGAGGAGAAGAGGCTGCCTCTGGGGATATTTGTGTTTGGGGAAACAATGCAATGTCAGCTTGTCCCTTATAACTGCATCAAAACCAAATGCTGAAGATGTGAATCTATATCACTGTTCACTATAAAAGTCATTGGATATAACTGTACAGCCCATATATGTGCCAAATGCATACACCTCTAGGATTACTGCTGGTCAGAAGGAAATGTCTATATGCAACACATTCAGAGAGCGATGGGAAGACCAGAAAGATGGAAGAATTGGGTCTGCTTAGCAGATTAACTGTGAACACAGATGCAAATATTTGAGCTGGTTTCTTGCAGCTCAGCTGAGATCCCTCAGAGTTTATTCACTTAAGCACAGTCAGCACCTGAACTAATGACACTCACCAGAGGTACTTCTCCACTAACAGGAGGAGAAACGGCATCAGGTATAGGACATACAAAGAATTGTAACAAAACCACAAAGAGCCTCTTGTGACAAAGACAACTGAAATTCCTCAGGCAGAGCAAGGCTGCAGCTTCACTGGGAGAGGTAACAGAAAAAGAAAATGAATGTAGGGCAATTAAAATGCCATTTCCTTGGAAGATCAATGGGTCATACAAATGCAGGAAAGCCGCAGTGCTGCGACTGGGAGTGGTTCACTAGGAAAGACTGGGTTTCCTCTTTGATTTTTGAACCTTCTGCCAGACAATTCCTCAAGTTGCAGCCCTGCCACCCTGTTAAGGGGATCATTTCACTGGGTCACCTGTGCCAGCAGGGACTCCTGGTGTGTGCCCTGACCTCCACCAGCCTCCTGCAGGGTAATGACTCCCCAGGCAAGGGAAGGAGGAGTGTTACCCACAGGTATTTGGGTAGCAAGTAGTTGGGTTTTCATGGAGAATCTCCTACAACCAGTCATATGCTCCAGCTTGAGAACTGGTCCCAATACCATGCTGGCAAGTGCATTTTTCTTTCCACATATCCAAACATGATTAAAGATTATTTTACTTTTAAATAGGAGCCAAGGACAAAGTTGGTATATTTGCATAACCTTCATGCAAGGAATACATGTAACATGAAAAACCAATCCAGTGCTTCATTTCCCTATAATTAAGTAGACTCTGTACGTTAACAAAAATCCTGAGATCTACAATATATGACATATAATCTATGTTTTTTCCCCCAGTGATTTCTTTTCCTTTCTCAGTTGTTTTTCCTTTAAGGATTCTAAGGACAAGAGCTTATCCTAAGAGAAAATTTGAATTCTATGAAAAAATTTGTCATTTCCAGATTTGGTTTGGCACACCGTGGGCTATACTCCTGCCATTTTCACAGAGCACTAAATTTAAGCCTGCAGAACAATCAGCAGTAAATGCTTTGCTTGTTCCAATAGGGATGTTTTATTTCACTGCTTTGGGAACAAGTCAGTCTCTTGGTGGGTAAGAGTTATACTTAATACTTCATGATTTTGCATAGAAACTCAAAGAAAAGGAGAACAGTGGGTCAGAGGTTGCAGTGCTGACAGAGCGAAGGCTACTTTCTTTTTGAGGACTGGAGGTTCAGAAGGATTTTCAGCTGTTTTCCATGTACATGATTTGGTTCTGGCTTCCTGGGGCAGCTTTCTAAAGGGCACACAAGCTAATGAGGAACATCAGAGACTTCTTGAAATTGCTTTTTGATTTCAATCAATAAGGAGCTATTATTTACAAGCTTTTTTGTTCCTTTCAAGCCAATAAGAACTCTGCTCTAACTTCTCTAGTTCTCATCTAATAACAAATTTACAATTACAGGATAGGAAGTAAAGAAAATAAAGTTACAAATGTGTTTATTGACAACGATGAAAAAAAGAAATAAAGAGTAGCAGCATGATTTAGAACTCCATATTTTCTATATAAAATACCTGCAAAATATTTCTGTGCTTTTTTTTTCTCTGAAAGACAAGGTTAAAGAAATTTTGAACAGATAATATAATATAATATATAATGTAAATGCTATTAACAACTGATCAGAGGCCAAAGCATCACAGCAGATTTACAGGTGAACTGTAGGACTTATATAGGTAAAATTAGCCCTTCACCTTCGGTGACCAGCATAAAAAAATACTTTTTATTTTGGAAACTGAGTAAGTTCTGTACTACATCCTTAATTTGTACCACAGGAGGAAAAATCCTCAGCCTTGCCTAAGCCATTAATCCTAGAGGAAAAAGGTGAGGTGGAAGCAGGGAACAGAGCTGGCACCTCCCTGCCTGGAGGAGAGGGAGATGGCCCAGAGAAGCTCCAAGGGAGAGCAGGGGTTGGAAGCAGTACAGTTTTACACTGAGGCTTTGGGAGGAGTCACTGCGCAGTCACAAGGCAGAAAGCCTGAAGAAAACACATCCTGAACCTGAGCCAAAAAACCCACCCTGTGCTCGCAGCAGCCTTTGGCTTTGCCAATTTGGCAGAAAAACAACATTAACAGTGACATTCACCTGTTTGTTTTTGTCATGTTCTGTCAGGAATTCACTCTTGCTCTGTTTGTAGGAGTTATCAGAGTGATTCTTTCTTAAGCATCAGTGATGTTTTGCAATCTCAGGACCTGTGTTAGTGTTGCAAAATAGTGGGAATGCACACAGTGAAATCCCAGCATTGATGTCAGAGTGAGTTATCCTGTTGCCTTTACCAGGATCTGACCAGAACATGGGTTAAATTTCATGTAATGCATTAGGCTTTTAAACTTACCAGTCAGAAGACACAGTCGAACCCGAGGCCTGTGAAATTTCCCAGCCTGGCCTGAAATTATCCTCCTGTCACATTTCTTATGCTGAAATTTGCTGGGTTTTTCTTTTTAGCTCAAGCAGCAGAGTCTGTCATATCCCATTACCCTTGGCCTTCCTTCATGTGCAGACACAGAGTCTCAGACAGCTATGGGCCCCTGGGGAGAGAGCTCCTCTGCAGGGAAAAGCTCAAGGTAGAGCACTGAATTTCTCCTTAAAAACACAAAAGAGAGAAACAGGTTCTTTTCCTCTGGGTTATGTCAGGCTGCAGAGTTTCTTTGACTGTATTTCCAACACATGCATATAAATAACAATGTTCAACTCTGTTTTCACTTTACAAGAGGTGAGCTAAACAAGACTGCAAAGCCTTAATTTGGGTTAAATTTGCTAAACCCAGATTTTTTAGCATCTCTTCCATGAGATTTCCAGTCTCAGGGAGTTACCTGCTCACCTTTGGGCCTCTCACAGGCTTTGAGATGTCATTGTGGAAATAGCATACCACGTAGGCTCACCCTAGGGACAGATGAGACCCACTCAAACCTTCATGTTGGCAAGTAAGACATGTGGAAATTTATACTTTTGAGAACTGAAAATTGGAGAGAAGGTTCTCCATTCCTAGGGGATAAAGCTTGGCTATTTGGTGGCATAACATAACTCTAGATTTTAAGTTGGAAAAGATGCTTATTTTTCAGTTTTATGGTGAGAAAAAAACAAACAAACAAAACAAAAAAAAAAAAAAATCCAGACAAAAAATGGAGGCAAATGAAGAAATCATGTATGAACCACCTCAAACAAAGCAAGCCATGTGCTTATAATGGCCAGTGCTGGACTGCCACAGGGAATTAATTTAGGTAAGTCTGACAAAGCAGCAAACACTTACCATGTCAAGTTCTATCCATGTGACTCCTTCCAGTATGGGAGTTAATTAATAGTTGTCAAATTATGCTGCATTTCCATTAAGGGACTGCACATGCTCAACCAGAGATGCTTCAGAGAGACTGACTTCCTACTGGATTATTGCTCCAGAACGCATCTTCATCTGTGCTTCCATTCCACTGGCAGCATTCTCCCAGTGCACAATGCTATTAAAAATAATGGTTTAGAGCATCAATAATATATTAAAAACGGCCTCCTCAACATGACTGTGGCAGCAACACAATAAAATCCATCATTCTTTGAACATTTGCAGCCATACATCTTACAGTTAATGATGTGGCACAACTCCATCATCAAGAAATGAGGGAAACAGAAGTTGAAAGCAAAGAACCATAAAAGCTTGAAACTGAGCCCAGGAAAAGTGCAAAGACTTCTAAAGTGTAAAACTGCTTAATTCCACACCCAAGAAGGGAGCAGGCTGTTAACAGGATAGCCAGGTCTGTCACGAGAAATGCCCTAACACCTATGTGAGAAGGTTGGGCTCAATCTTCACTTTAAATCTGTTTGGTAACTTAACAGTATCTGAAGATCTACATGATGGACATGACAGAACTTACCTCCCTGAGTTTCAGCATTAAATAAATAAATAAATACATTAAATAAATAAATAAAACTAACCAGTAAGTCTCAAAGACTCAGTCACCTATTTTGGCTTTCTAAATTGCCAATGGAGAGGTACAGGAGCCTCCAGAAAGCCACCCATCTCTGTCCCCAGTGTTGGTGGAATTACTCACTGGAATATGACTCTCTTGGATACAAAGAGATGACTCAGAGTCACCGGAGAACCATTAATGCATTCCTTTATGACTAATAAACATCCACTTCCCATCTGTGCACACTAATTGAAAGTTTTAAATGATGTTTAAGGGCGCAGTATGGAGAGAAACCCTACCTGCATTAAGGTCCTCAAGCTACCACCTCACATTTTTCAGTAAGCAGAAAGAAAATTATCTGCTACTCATCACTGCCAGTGACTTTCAGTCTGCCATGCTCTAATCTTACACCCTTGGAGAGGAGCTGCAGCAGTCTGGCACTGCCTGCTGGCACTGCCACATGCATTGATAGGGAAACCAGTCTGTCAGCAGGTGGAATTTTAAGTGGGTGTTGAGAGGTGAGGGAACAAAATCCCCACGTTTTTTTTAGAAGTTGACGAGATGTCCAAATTATCCAAGAATGTGGATCATTTTGAGAGGAACAAAAATTTTTCACTCAGTGCTATTTTAATGAAACCTAAGGGAAAAATACACTAGAAGTATCTGGTGATAAGATAAATGTTGATTCAGTCCTGCTAGACACATGGAAGTCATCCCATCTTACATCAGGTGAAGGAATTTTAAGGAGAAGGTGATGGGAATGACTCCCAGCTCATCATGTTGTGACCTTGCTCAAGGGTGCCTGTTTGTTACAGGAATTTATTAGTTTTAGGATGTCATGTTTCTTCTAAAACTGCAGCTCTTTTTACCACATTTGTTGCCAGCCTGAATCATTTCCCAGTCCCTGGTTTGTTAGGTAATTTCTGTTAATCAGTCTTCTCTTCACAAGGCTAATGCTGTGATTCCTGGGGACATTAAATATGCCAAGCAAACAGAAAAGCTGCATGGGAAATGTCAGTGAGTTTTGAAGGGATTCCTTCCCTTTGCTTGAATAGCATTTTCTGAAAACCTTTTTCCATAAGAGCACATAGAGCCATGCATCATCATGATGATTACACCAGAAAAACTGCAAGTGGGGAACACAGAAACCACACTGGATGCTCTCTGGGAAAATAAAGCAAGGCAGATTCTTTTCCTACCCACAAATAAAACATTTCTGACAAAATGACTGTAAAAGAAGAGCTGTTGTGGGGTATTCTTGCCAGGGATGACTACAGTGTTGAGAGAAAGCAATTCGTCATTGGGAGGTTTCTGATGAGAGAATCATGAAGGAAATCTGACATAAAATTTGAAAGCTGAATGTTTACTTCTGTCAATTTCCCTTCCCAAACAATCACCAGTTTTTCAAAAACAAACAGCCTATACAGATGGCTGCTTAGCCATTAAAAACACACCTTTTCCCTATTGCCTGGTGGGCCGAGCTTCTCTGGCACTCCACCGGGGTATTCCACCTCATTTCCAAGCCCACTCATTGATTTCTCTTGGTAGCAGATGCTTTTACTTCACATTTGAGTTGTTCTGTTAATTCTGGACTTTCTACTCAAAATTTGTTCTTCCAGCTTGAAGAGCCAATGAGCCCAAAATCACTCTTTCAGTGAGAAAGCCCCTGGTGAGGGAGTTTGCTGTGAGCCACTCCTTTCTATGTGGGCCATTTCTCTTGTTATTGCCAATAAGCAATAACAAGGTGAATGTGAAATCTCTAAGTTATCAAACTGCAAGTCTAAACTCCACTCAGATTTCTCCTCAGCCACCCAACCTGGCAATCTCAGACACTCGTGGATTAGAGATAACACTGGGTAACAGAATAACTTCCACCTGATCCATAGACAGAAAGTCAGTGGAGTCTTACTGACTCCATCCATCATGATTGCTTAAAATCCAATGTGAAAGTGTTTTCAGTGGGGAAAAAAAATTTCTTAGCACTTCTAAAGGCAAGAACTCGCCTGGAGATAATTTGTAGCCTTTCTCCTTCTCACTGTGTTACAGTATGATCCTCACTAACGTGCCTTTCTGGGCAGCTTTCCACGTGCAGTATGAGGAACCTTAAGCACTATAAAATCTTGAAAAGTGTTTCAGAATGCATCCTAAATTACACACAAGATGAATGGCAAAAGTCCTCGTTCCTCACCTAGAGCCTGCACTTGCCCAGACAAACATGCTGCAATCATGTGACTGCTGAGATTTGAAATGTTTGAATTTCTATCACATTAACACAGAGGTGTATCCACCCATATAGTTCAAAAGTAATTTTTTCATTATTTTCTCTGTCCCATATTGTGTATTTTGCTTCTTCACCCCAAATATTCATTTCTCTACTCTTTGCAAAGTTTCTGTGTCCTTGTAAAGTATTATTTGCGTGAAGGTAATAAAGGATCATTTCAAAGAAATATTTTAGACAGCATCAGAAATGAGGTAATAATTTTTCCCTAAAGAATAAAAAATCATAACTTTCTCAAAGTGTAATTTTACATGGTTTTGTGAAAGATTTTCTCTGTAAGAGGAGCCAAGATCTTGGCTCTGTTGCAGAGCCTTTTGTTATTAATTTATAAGAGGCTGTTTGGATTTCCAAGCACCTTTTTAGTTTGTTAATAGCTGTTTGGGCACAGAGGTTTATTGATTTATAAAGTCACAGCCATTTTTCCTGTCTCTGATGTTTACAACAGTGAGCTGGAAAGCAACACTGGCTTTGCAAAAACAGCAGAAGTTTAGAGCAGTTGAGGCAAGATATTTTCTGGAAAGGGACAAGGGAAAAGGAGGAAACCTGTTTCAGAGGTAAAACAGCCCAGAGATAGGGAACACATGAGGATGTTTTGGTCAATAGTTATCTCTTGGATCAATAAAACTTGATGTTCACCTCTGTGAAATCAATATCTGCTTAATTTAAGTGTTGTTACTTCTCAGCTCAGTTTTCCCTGTTTCCAGGATCTCATTTCAGTATTTAAGATTTCAAATTCAATCATCCCCTGACCCCATCATTGCATTCCCAGAATTTTCACCATGGACTCACACACACACAAAAAAAAAATCTTCTTTCCCTGAGCACTGGAGACAGATTTTTCCATATATCTCAATCTTTATCTAAGCCAGGGTAAAAAGCAAGGAAGCCTAAGGAAGTAGTTGTATAGACAAAAATAGGGGCAGGAGGATTGGCAAAGATATTGGCGTCCTTACTAACATCTCGTATATGCTGAAAAAAAAAATGGTTTTATCTGTTATTATTCTTCTTAATACCTGGCTTCTTGTGTGGGGACAGCCCTTATCAGATTGACTTTATAAGCTGGCAGAATGTTGTCAGTGGCATCTGCACCCAGACTAAATCCTAAAATCCTAAGCTCCATCACACCTATTAACAATCCAGCATTGAGCACTGGGAACTCCAGCTGCTTTCTCAGGTCAAGATTTCTGTACTGCTCTGCAAGGAAATTTCAGCTGAATCCTTACAGGGCTCTGCAGCAGCACAGCTCTTAGCAAGCGCATGGAGATTACTCTTTCTGCTGAAATTTGAACATCAATTACCAACACTTGCCGATGAATTCCTCTTCTCCTCCCCTCCACAGCTGGACCCGGGTGTTTTGCTATCCCCTCTCACACCAGGAAGCTCATATTATCTTTTTAACCTTCATCTCTCCTTCTTTCTTTGCAGAAAATCGCACAGAACTGTTTTCAGCTTTGCTAAACCAGAGTATGTTTTGGCTGTCAAGCTGCATCAAGAGGAAAGAAAGAAAGCACTTTCATTTGGTCTTATCACAGAACTGATAATAACATTATTATACATGCAAAGAACTCCATGCTTGTTTATCTGTGACAACAGAGTGATACAAGCAAATATGCATATGAAAGGCCCAAGTAGCTTGAGCTGCTGATAGTTCAATCAGGAATATTATATCTTCAAAATGCAAACTGAATTATTTACTCACATCAAGTCTACTAATGCTTCTTGGTAATTTTCTGTTTTCCTATAACAAGCCCTGCCAGGTTCACTCCTTGGTTTTCAGGGAAATAATCTGAGAAGGAAAGACTTGCTTCCTAAATACTTGGCAGTCTTGATAATGAGCAGCCTCATACTGACTAGGATTATTTATCATTTGTTTTGCTCTAAATCTTCTACACAATTAAATTTTAAGTATAATTCAAACTCTAAAACATTTTATCCTCATATCCACTGTCAAAATAAAAGTTAGAAAAAACTTAACGATACTTAAATGGATATACCCTCAAATCATGGCCAGAAAGAATTGTTTCCTATAGAGTATCTCAAAAACACACTGCCCTGAAACCAAAGGTTTGATCTGCTTTGATTTCAAGTTCCTTATTTTACCCATATTCTTCTCCCCTACCCAACCCTTTTTATTTCCCCTTTCCATTTGGCAATAGCTCCCACTCAAAGTTACTTACCTGTGTGTTACTAAGACTAACCGTTAAGAGTATTCTGATAATGTATTATATTTTAGGACTCAGGTCCTAAAATATAGCAGGTCAGGTCTTTGTTCACATGGCAGAATAAATACACAACCTCAAAGATTTTTGAGAACTCAGTGGCATCTGGATTTCTCATGCAGGTATTTCATCTCTCTGTTTACATTCGCATTATCTCTTCTCTTGTGAACCCTTGCACTAGCCATCCAGAGGATGGATTGGGATAAAATATACTCCGATAATTAGGAGACCCCTGGAGCAGGGGATCATCTTAAAATAATCATTCCAAAGAAGTACATTTGCAATTTCAAAAGGCACAGAAGAAAAACTTGTAACCCAGATTTTAATCTTTTGCTGAACAAACATGACCCATTCAGCTGTGCCCCAAACTCCACCACTTGAGCTTGCCAAGGACACCACTGTCCCCTAACTGAGGGCAACTTTCTGTGAGGGGGCTGAGGCCCCACACACTCCCTGCTCTTCCCAGCAGGACACGTCCAGCCCCACAGCATCTCCCTCTCAGGGACACACCAGGGAAGGAGAAGGGCAGGAGTGACCCAACACAAACAAGACCAACACTGTCAGAAAAAGCCCTGCCCCACAGAGTGGAGAACACCTTCCCTACACCTGCACACGCCGAAAACACATGAGCAAGACGAAGTGATTCATTCCATCAGACTGAACTGGGAGGGCCTCCCCAGCCTCAGCACAGATGTCAAGTGCTGTGGTTTGCGCCCCACGGATTGCCAAGACACCCACGTAAGGCTGGAAGTTGTGATGTAGGTGCCCCAGGATACCCACACTCCTTGGAGCATCTGGAAGAACACCAGACCCCATGCTTACCAATTATCAGCACTCCCCCAAGGTGTGATTCATCCACAAAGGAGGACTGCTTGCTCCTGCCAAGAGACATGATGAGCTTCTGAACCATTCAGTGCCTGAGGCAGGGGCCCTGGTCCACCCTGGCAGCAGGGAAGGCACTGCAGCCTTCCTCAGGGATTGGGAATGAAGAGAAGCATGCCTGGCACAGATTCTTTCCAAGCAAGAGAGCCCAGTTAACAATGAACTCATTGCACACAGGAGTGCAGTAAAGGAGAGGAGCCTTCCCTGAACAAGGGCAATGGCCCAGCTCCTCCGGCACTCAGCTGCCACGCTTTGGCACTCCCAGACAGGGACAAACCCCAACTCCAACCAGGCTGCATAAATCACTGCCTGGGTGTGCCTGATCCTTTTTGCCACCTTGAAAGGGAGCCGAGAGAACAACCTTGGCACTAGAGGCTTGACTTTTAGCTATCTACTGTGGGGTGAGCCAAATGTGGGACAGACTGTCAAAATGGCAAGCAATTCATTATTCATGCACCCAGAAGGTGATGCCAGGGTTGCAGAGCATGAAGTCTATACGGCATAGAGCTGGGTAGCTTCCAGGACCATATTTTATTTTATTTATTCTCTGTCTCCCAGTGTTATTCTTCTGCCTTTCATCCGTGACTCTTCTAGTAGAACCATTTAATTGGGTGATTGGCAGAGTATGGCTCCACAGGACATGATGAGATGATCTATTGGCTCTGCTGCCAAAAAGGATGCACCCTCCTTCCCAATCTCTCCTCCTGCCTGACTGCTGCAGCTGCTACCTTCTGCTGACTCTAGCTGGTAGCAAAGCCCTATCTGGATGCCCTAACACAATGGAGAACACAATCATGCAAAAGAGGGGAAAAAAAAGGCAGAGAATTTTCTGGTACTTCATTGAACTGGTTCACAGCAGGGTCAATGGTGTCTGGGGCCAGTACAGGGCAGGGGAGAACAGTCAGAGGGTGTGAGGAGGAGGGTGCAGCACAGGGCAGGACACAGCTCCCCTAGCTCACTAGGAGCGAGCCTTCTGATGAGCTCTGCTGCCTTCACTGTCACCAGCCCCACCTACCCAACCTACACCCAGTTAGTAGCCTGACTGATCACTGTGTAGTTAATAGGTCGCAGGGGAGGAAAACCAAGAGCAGCAATGTACAGGCTCTACCAGGCCAGAAAACCCATCAGCTGGGGAGGCCAAGGCTCACAGCCCTGCTCCCCACCATACACCTCAAAATTCCCCACCAGTCCACACCATCGATCGGCTCACAGCTCCTTCTGCAGCAATTTTCCATTAAACCCTGAGACAAGAGGGATTCAAGGCTTTGCCCAAGGTAACCCAGGGTATTTTATGAGGTCAGAAACTGAGTTCAGATCCTTTGGGCACTTGAGCAGCAACTTAATGGAAAACACATCTTTTTCTCTTCAGGAGAATGTTGGGAACAGCTCTGTGTTCATGTTTCTCTTGGTATGCATTTGGGCTTTCTTCAGGAAACTTGAAAACATCTGGGACCGGTCTGACAAAATGCAAAACTTTTTCTGCACATTTCTCATGTAATTATTTCCCTTCCCTTAACTTTCTGTTCTTTCCTTCCTCTGCAGTGTTTGTGAACACTTTCGTTTTCCTCACTCAATTAATGAACCCTTTTACTTTCTGCGCTGTTCCTTTTATTTCTCCCTGCTGAACATGAGGAGGTTTGTAGCTGTATACTGCAACATTATTTGTTAACTACAAGCTATCCCTCACCAATTACTTTGCTGGGATTTTACCACTTTGTCATTATTTTATCTCCAACAATCTGCTGCAATTTTTAGCTGGAGAGAAGAAACAAAATTTGCTGAATAGCTGTGCCCTGGGACCATAACTACAGAAACACAGAGCTATCCCTAACCAACACACTGCCATTTCTTCCCAAAGCATTGTGCCTCCAGTCACCATTGTGTCTAGAAGACTTAAAAAGATCACTGGGAGAGAATTAGCAGTTGAATTTTAGCCCTGGAGATTGAGATATACTATTTAAAGCTGCATTATTTTGAGTAACACTTGCCAAGGGCACTAAAAAAACAAGTCAACTTAATTATGAAAGACAGGTCAGTGATATGACTTGCAACAAATAAATCAGTGAAGCGAGTACAGCATTCGCAGGAGTGGTATTTATCACTGCACAAAACCATATCATTATTTAGTATGATTTCAACAGGAATTCTGGAAAGCCACTGAGAACATTCCTTCATGGTGTTTTCATCTCTCACTGTCTGAATCGTTCCCTCCTGCCATTCCCCCTTTTCTCTCGCTCAAGGGCACCCAGTTTTGCAGTGTGTCACCTCCAGAACACCAGCACTCCTTTTACAGAACAGAGTCCTTCAGCAGCACTTGCTAGGGATGCACTAACCTGAGTGCTGATCCTCATCTCTTCTGGAGGTTTGAACACAGGAAGGAACCTTACCACAGCACAGTTTTGGAATGACACTTTTGAAGTCCTCTCTGTTGTCCTGTATCTTATTGTGAGGACACCAGCCCATTTTCTGGGTGGCCTGAGGCTCATCCTCCTACTCCCAGAAATGAGTTCCACTCTAATAGCTCAGTAGCTGTACAGAGTAGGCAGTCTTTGGTGTGCTCCAGTACTGAAACTGCGCTTCCCTGCTCATTGAACTGTTAGGGACTACTAGCTCCATCTAGTAAAAATGGCTAAATGCCACTTCAATAGAAACACCCTACCCCATCCACAGCTCAGCTGCTCTTTCAAGTTCCCCCAGCAATTAGACTGCAAACACTTCAATTTATAAAAACTTAGAGTTTATAAACTAAAACAATTTCCTTGTTCAAAAGATGATTTTTTTTTCCCCCCACATGTAGAGGTAAGGAATAGAAAAGGAGTCACAGTTGTCTCCTGCAAAGAATCCAAGTCCTAGGTTTTAACAGTCAAACATTCCTCATTTCGGGGCAAAACAAAAAACATTTATTAAATCCAAGTTTAACAGTATATAGGGTTATCACAGTTAGGAGGTCGGGTTATGTTAAGTGCGGGATGGATCATGCTAACTAAGGGATTACTTTATGTTAATCACAGAGAGGACAGGTATCTTGAGCTATTCCATTATTCATAGACACAAGGCAAAGGAGGACAATAGGATGATGCCAAATAGATTTTGTACCTTGTCAGAGGAGACAGGGAGGTTACAATCTTGTCAAAAAGTTAACAGAGTCTTGGGGTATGTCTGAGGCTAAATCAACATCCTGGAACAGGATTAAGTTTATCATCCTGTGAACCTTCCTGGCTTTGGTGGTCTCCCAAGTCTTGGCATAAAGTTTTCTTGATAATAATCCAGTTTCATGTTCCTACACTAGGTTGCTGGGCTGTCTTTCACATCTCTAAACACAGTATCTGTTCTCACGTTTTGTCCATATGAAGCCAGACTGCAATAGGTGTGACTCCATCCACCATAATGCCTACAAGGACACATTGATTTCAGCTACTGAGCAAGGGCAGGGAGGAGAAAGGAGTACCATCATCTCCTCATCTTAGCACAGAAGATGCAGCACAAGCTTTGAGAGAAAGCCCAGAATAACTGGCTTTTTTTAACCCTAGCATATATTCTACATATTGATTCTTTTCAGTTCCTTAACATCTGTAAATTAAATCAGTCCAAGTAAGCTCAATATACTTAGATGTGTCATTTAGTGTTGTAAAATTACTCAAGGTTTAGACTAATTCAGAACAATACATAAACATCAACAGAACTGCCACATGGTATTAATTCCAAGTTTAGTTGATTTACACCCATAATTTCTAGGAAGAAAGGCCCACTGCTTACAGTGCAACACTGAAACCAGGTTGCATGTTACTGAGGGATTTCCTGGGGAAGGGTGAGAGTGAAAGAGGAAAGAACAGATTTCAGGGAGGCTAGTTTTGGTGCCTATGAAGCAAATGCATGCTTACTTATCCCCCTTTAGCTCAATAAGGGTTTATTTTGTGTAACAGAATAAATTTGGAATTTATTTACTATGGCTTCTTTCAGATTCAGGGCAATCAAAAGCACCTGGCAAGCCTTTTCTTCACCATCAAATTGGGCAGGCAAACGCAGCAACCATTCTGTGTGCAGCAAGAGTTAACACAGCCTGACACAAATCCATCTTATCCAAACAGGCAATGTTGGCTTAGAGTGGGCATGGGGGCACTACCTGGAATGTTTAATGAAACATCATGGTCTCCAGCAAGTGCAGGAGCCTAAAAGGACTGCTCTCTGTGTTCCTGTCTTGGGACAACACCTTACACCCTGTTACACCTTGTGTAAAGGCCAGAGTCCCCCAGTGCCCCCCTTACTGCACCTGGTTCTGAGCCACCTGTCTCACAGGGTAGCCTGCTCCAGGCCCCACCAGCTCACCTGCCAGGAGCTCACCTGCAAGGTGTAGGACCTTCTGGGAAATGAAACACCTCCAATAACCTGGGCATGCTTCCAAGTGCCTGATCCTGACAGCAACTCCATGAAGTGATAAACATTGGAAGTGCAGTCGAGGAGCCCAGGACAGAGGAATCTACTCAGGACAGAAGACACTGGGATAAATGTCCACCACTGTACTCCCCTCAGTACTGAATATCAGAACATCTGAATGCAATGAACTTCCCTCCCAGCCCCCAGCCTGGTGGGTTGTTATGGTACATGACACTGTTGTAAGCTGTGACCCTGTTCCCTGCCAGAGTCCATTGGCACCTGTGACACCAACCCAGGACAGCCCCAGCGGCTGCAGCCAGGCATGGCATCTGGGGCAACATCCCTGCTGGATGGAGCAGAGAGCAGGCTGGCCAAGATTCCCACACTTCCCCAGCAGTGTTTTCCTACTTCCCATTGTGCTGCCTGTGATCCCCTATTGCAGACTGAGCAGGAGCTGTAATGCAAGCCCAGAGCCAAAACCCAGGGACGCCTCTGAGTGCAACTCTAATGGGATCTTATGCTGCTGCTTCCTCAGTAATCAGCCATACAAGAGAGCTCTTGCTTTGAGCCCTGCCTGGCACTGTGGACTCCAGAGGAAGTTATGGGGGAGCTTCTACTGGGGTGTGCTTAGAGGAAAAGCCAGTACAGAAGGATGGAGAGCTTGTAAGGGTGGCCATCCCTTCTGGTGTTGTTTTGGCCCTCTCTCTCCAGCATCTCTTTAATTGGGTCATGATATTTACCTCCTCTTCCAGCCTTATTTTGCCTTTTCTCCCAAGCTCTTTTCAAAAGCAGCTTTTGAACTCAGAAGAGGAACTACCTACACTGGCACACTGTGGGCAAGGCATTCCTGGTGCAAATCACCATGCACCACTTTATACCAGCTGAACACCTGGCCTGTCTCTTGGAAGGATAAACCCCCCAAAAAGGCAAGGCAAGCTTTCATTAGGATAATTAAAACAGCAACAGAGAACATAGGGAGAAGCAAATCTGCTGTAGATGCTAAACTCTGTAAGACTGCATCAAAATGCAACAACTTCGGAAGCCTAAGGATTTTTTCCTCAGTTTTTTTCTTGCTCTAAAAAAATAATGCAATACTTCATTACAAAACACTTGACACACCACTGAATGCACTCAAATTTAAAAGCAATTTATCTTGAGGGGATAGCTTGTGCTTTCCAAACAGCCTGCTGTTTTTGGGTACCCTTGAGAGGCAGGTGAGCAGAAGCCAGGTGCACTGCAGGACAAGTAAAACATGACCACCTTGCAATAAATCCCTGCTCACCAGAGCCTCCAGGCTTTGTCCCAGTATGTCGGTGTCAGTGATGGAGCCCCCAGAAGGTGGCTGTGACAGTTTGCCACGGCGTCAGGTGGAGGAAAAGGGGGGGAAAAGGTAATTTTTTGCCCACATTTCAGGCAGGGTATATGGAAGCTGCAGCCTGATGACATGGCATTGACCCTGTCTCCTTTTACTCAAATATCAGAGATGCTCCTGCTTCTCAATCAGAGAGGAAACAAATATCTTCAAAGAAGATTTTGTTACTGTTTTCGAAGATCTGTTTTAAGGCAAGCAAATCCTTTTTGCAGTACTTGAAACACCACTTAAATTTCTCAGACAAACTTATTTGGATAAACCTGTCCCAGCTTGGACAGGAAAAATTTAAGAGCCCAGTTCTGCTGAAAGCTGAGGGGTTATCTGTAAGTATTAGTTGTCCCATAGTCACAGAGCCATGGATGCCAATGCCCAAGATCTACAGCCCTCGCAAGGGAAAGGGGGCTTTTGTGAAAGAGTTTTATATTGAAATCTCTAATTACATGCTTATTTGGAATCAAATTACGGAAGGCTCAGACTCCTTTTGAAGGATGGAGGCTTCTCATTGAAAAAGGTAACTATATGTTTTCTGATGCTTTTGATGTTGAAAGCTATTCCAGAAAAATTCCAAGTAAAACTGAAATCACAGCAGTATGAAATTGCCCTCAAAGAAGCGTTTATGGAGCTGCATATTTATTCTGGCCACTTTCCTCCCTGAAATTCAAACTCTTTCCCTGTCATACAAGATTTTCAAAATATTCTCTTCAGATTTCACCAGTCTGGAAACCTCACTTGCCTGCCAGGACTTTTGAAGATCAAGAGGCAGTGCTGAATGAATTCCTATGGCTTAATTGAATTCTGCAGTTGCCTCTAAATTAAATAAAGCAAAGAGGCCAAAGCAGATGTGAACAAGTGAACAAAGACATGTACAAGTTCTGCAGAGTTTGGAAAACTTATTTTAAAGTTAAGTTTTTTCCATTAAGTTCCAAATTGGAGGTAAGGCTCTTTTCACCTTTGTGTCACTTAGCAAGCAGGCTTCCAAAGGTGTAAGCTTTGCAACAGAGGCCCAGCACCACTGGGCCAGGGGCCAGATTGCTCAGCACAGCCAAGAGCCCATTCCAGCACTGGAAGGCCATTCTGCACAGGGCAGTTCATCTCCTCCAGCAGCTCTCAGGGTGCCAGAAGCAGAGTTCTCTCTATATAGCTATAATCCATGCTACCTTTACTGTACCTATCCATACCTCCTTTGGAGACCACAAGGTTAGACTTGAGCCAGTGGTGCTGCCACACCTCATTAACTCCAAGGCCAGGCAGAGTCAGATAGGAGCCAAGTTATCCAAGCGAGGGAGAAAGCTGGCTCAGTCCACTCCAGCTCAAGGACATGGGCTGGCACAGAGATAACTCAGAGCTGGGTTCATGCCAGGTAACACCATGATACCCAGGTAGAGTGGGTTCCTAACCCTCCAGATCAATGAGCTCTTGCATGTGCTGCCTAGGAAATGAAATGAAAAGTGTAGGGCTTCATACTCAGCTTTAGGATGTTGGTGGAGGAGGATGTCCCTCCATCCCATGTGTGTTCCCAGATGCTGCCAGCCCGCTCCACAGGCTGAACACCATAGCCATGTTGGCTGCTCAGATTATGATATCTGCTTTATGGCCTAATAGCTAAGCAGACAGGGAGCAAGAGAGGTGCCAAAAGAGCAGGAGGAATCCATTTAAATTTGTTTTCTCTCCAAACTGAAGCAGGGACCTGAAAAAAAATCTTACCAGTTCTCTAGCTTCAGAAGTCTGGAGCTGGGTGTCTCCTAACAACATCTCATCCAAAACTCACAAACTGCTGAAGAATTCAGAGACCCCCAATGTACAGCCCAGTGGCTCAGGTGCACCCCCTATGGAAAAAGGGTCACATTTACACAGAGGGGAAAAGTTCAAACCATGGTATATTTACCTAAATGCATCCCCAAATGCCCCAAGTTTCTCATGTGGATAGGTCCTTCCTTCCTATGCCCTGGTTGAATGTTCAACCACACAATGCAGTCATGGTTTTTGTAGTTCAGGTTCAGTGATTACATTTTGCTGCCTGTGGGGGTGTTCCCCCACATCAGTGGAAATCCTTGACTTTAAGCCTTTTCCATCCAATCTCCAGCTGCAGTTCTATGCACACACGAGCTGTGTGAAAGCCTCACAGCAGATGTAGCTCTGCTGCTCCTGAACAGCAAAAACTTCCCTTGCACTGCTCACCCACTTCTCAGTGACAGGTGACTAAGAACTATTTTAAAACAGAAGTTAATCCCTACATGATGAAACTATATGTGATGAACTTAAGGACACATAAAAAGTATGGATAGAATTCAGTAGCAAGAACTGATCAGAGAGAAGATGTTGAAATGAACCATTTCCTTTTTTTTTTCTTATCTGCAAGTATTCCATTTAGGCAAACACACTCTTCAGCATGTGGCTCCATCCCACTGGCTCAGGACCTGCATGCAAACAGTGCAATATGCATGAATGCTTTTTAAAACTTCCCTCTATAAAAATAACTTCTGTGTGCTTGCCTATTTTCCTTTGTTCCCTGGATAGGCTGATAGCTCTTATGGAGTGTTAACATCCATAATGCTGATAATGAGCTTGTCTAAATATATGATAATAGCTGTAGAACTACCAGCAGTCCCATCAGTAGCAATTCATTGTTTGCAAGAAAATTCAAGGCAACTGTGATATATCCCTGCTTGGAACAAATACAGCAATCAGCAGTTTTCACTTAGATCAGTGTAGAAAATAGATGTAGAAACGTGGTGTCATGTTGCTCTGCTGGCTCAAACAAAACTGTATTTCATTTCTGTTAAAATTCAGCTGTGGGAGGGTCATAAATTCTTTTCAAATGCAGGATTTTTGCTTCAGTTTCTTAAACAACAATTTTAATTTATTTCCACCTTGGTCACCACAAATCTTGACACAGTTTCTTATATTGGCACAAGCACCAGTCAAAACCAAGATATCCCCACGCTCCATGAGAATAAGATGGAACAGTCCTTGACTCTCAGAAGTTTGCCAAGCAACTGCATTTATGACCTTCTATTTAGAAATAACAGAACTATTATCTGGTTGTTGCCTATGAGGCTTCAGAGCCAGCCACAGGTGGCTCAGGACTGCTTTTAGCTCAACCAGCAGATTCACGGTTCGGAAAAATAGGCTTCACACACAGCCTAAACAAATTCCTTGGAGCATGGAATGATGATCTGATGGGTGGTGAGCGTAACGCTGACCTACTGACAGGACTGAATCAGCTCCAAAAGTCATAGCAATGGAGTGTGAGGCCACAAAGGAAGTGGCAGTCCCACAGCACAGATCCTGGTTGTGCCAATACAAGTCACTAAACTGGCAGCCCTGCTTACCTCTCTGAGGGAAGAAAAGTTTTCTTGCAGAAGACTTCATGAACCCCTCTCTCCTCCCAGGAACAAGAACAGACTGAGTGGGGATCAGGTAAGAATACTCATCACAAGGCCTTGGTCAAAGGCAGGTGAAACAAGAGAAACATGGTGAACAGAGAAACAAGATTCTGCCCAGGGCAAGCCCTCCAGTAGGCAGTCAGAATAAGAAAACAGGGATGGGTCTCTGCAGAGAAAGTACATCCCAGGTGTCTTCCAGCTCAGCAGATCCTGGCTGGCCGAGTGGAATTACTCCGAATGGATATGGTTATCAGTTACACTGAAACTGAGAAAAATCTCCACCACTGTGGTCACAGTGTAACACTAAGTGTCACACAGGTTCAGGGACATGAGCCACACTCATTCTCACACTAGACTACTATGTCAGGATGGTGACAATCTGAGTCTAAATCATTAAATGTATTAGTACAGTCTCCACAAAGCCAGGATGAAGCACCATAAAATGCTCAGGAATGTCCTGAATATCTTGCCCTCAGTTTAGACAACGTGATCAAAACTGGAAAAGAAGCTCCCAGGAGCAAATCCCACTCACTGAACAAGATTCTGCTGTACCTGAACAAATCCAGGCAGTTTTATACTCGGCTTAATAATCTGAAGACAGAAAAGGGGCAGGGGGAACCAAAAACAACACAATACAGTAAAAAAAAAAAAAANCTGTTGGCTGGACCAGCAGTTTCCAAGCCAGTGGAGGCTGGCTGGGAGCTGTCAGGGCTGCCTGGCTGGTGCCATGGCTGGACTGGAGCAATCTCTGCTGCCAAAGGGTCTGCACACATGGGCCGCCACCACAGTCTCCAGCAGTACAAGGGCATCAGCCACTGACAAACACATTACTGGTGGGAATGGTCCTCTTCAAAGTGACATAAACCCCAGGAAGAGCAGGTACAGATAAATACAAATGCTGTAAGAAGCATATGTTTGAAAGGTTGATTTAGTTGAAGGAACTACAGCATGGGAATACTGCAGCACTCCAGCACCCAAGACACCAGGGACTGCTGTCCTCAGTGTGCTGTGCCACTTGCTGCATCCTGAACAGGAGGAGGAAGAGGAGACAACACCTGAAGATAGTCTCCTGTCCCATGTAGGTATGAGCATTCCCACCACAAAAAACTGTCCATAGAGTCACCCTGAGAATGTTGGTGTAGTCAGACACTAATGCCAAGGAAGGGGTTTCATTTCCTTGCAGCCTCAATATGCAAGAGGCTCACAGGAGTACTGTTTCTGTCTGAATTATTTCCAGCCCAGAGTAGAGCCTTGGCAGTCCTCCATCTAATACAAAGTTTCTGAATAATTTGTTATAAGACAAAGTAATTTCATAGCCTGCAGTTCTGTGTTAAAAGACTTTGCAAACCTGAATCAGCATTTGAGGAAAACTGTTATCAGAACAGAGGCAGTACATGCCTACTTATCAACCAATGTTTCATGTAAGAACATTTTCTCCTACGTGACAGATTTCCCAATAAATGTCCTTTTTTTTTTTTAATATATATGAGCAGGAGGTAATACTTTTCATTTCCTACACAATTTTCAATGTTAATTCACAGGTGGTTTCATAAATAATCATCATCCACACCTTGAATAATTTACCTGAATAAAAACCTCATCCTTCACAAATTTCTAGTATTTAATTACGATGCAAGTTGTGGGAAAAGCCTAATGTCCATTGGAAGTGGCAACTGTTCAAACAATGCAAGGTAATAGCTTGGTCTTTTGACAAAAAATTAAGGAAGAATGTTTTCCAAAAATGCACAAACTCCCCAGGCTTTGAAGAACAGCTATTTAAGGAACACAAGCAGGAATGTTTTTAAGGTAGGGAAAAGTCATGGCCCTGCCAGAGAGATTTCCAACAAACTGCATGTATGTGCTAATGGAAATCATTTTAGAACAATTAAAAATATGCCAGTTCTAGCTGGTAGGAGAGCAGACTCTCGGCACCACCAGGAAATTTCTTGCCCAGAGAAAGGAATTTGGTCATGAGAACAGACAGCAAACTGGAAAGGAAAGGAGCTTCCCCAGTCAGGTTGCTGATGCACAGTTTTGCCAAGAAAATTAAAATAACGGATTTCCCTCAGAGAGAATATTAATCTTTGTAACACGGCACTTGGGGCAACCCAAGAAATAAAGGAGACCAAACTTCCATATGCGGTATAATTAGAAGAAAGAGCAGTAAAAGCAAAAGCAAAGGGACATTCATTAATGTAATTGTCTGAAAGTGGCAGGAACCTGGATTTTCAAGTATAAAATACTAGGTTATGTATTTTTAAATGCTCCATTTATGAAGTAATTTTCACTCTTCACACAACCTAGTGATACAAGAAAAAGCCAGGAATGCAGATATTGATCTGTTGTCTGAGGAGCTTTTATCATAAATCTCCCAGGCAAGGGAGTTTCTATCACTTCTGCTGCAGAACACCACCGAAACCCCCCAACTTTTCCATCTGCACAGACTGCAATTGGCATTGGAAAGGTTACCTGGGAATGTCTTTGCAACAGAAGAAACCAAATTGCTGTGCTTTGAACCCACCTTCATTTCTTAACTGGATAAGCAATAACTATCTGCCTATAACTCAGAGAAGGTAACAACCATGCCAGTGCTCCTGGGAATAAACTTTTGAGAGTATTCATACAGGGAGCAGTGAAAATGCTTTTAAACATTTGCCCAAAAATTGAAAGAAAAAATTATTGGTAAATCTATAGGCCAATAAGAAATAAATCTTTCTTTAGCCAATAGCTGGCATTTAAAACTACTGAAGAAAATATGTTGAAATAAGATTGCCAAAATTGATATATTTTGCCCCACTAACAAAGGAAAAATAAAGCTTCCTTATTGCATGAGATCTTTGGGTATCAAGACACATTAAGGAAAGGAATCAAAGGAAGGTGAGGGGTTTTTAGTTAAATGCCTCACAACCCTTTTGCAGGGATTTTCTGTCACTAATGATGAGGTACCTTCCACTGACATCCCACTGAAGTTTCTTACAACACACTATGGAGGAATCAGTGCCTTGGCACTGAATAGCACCCTATTGTTTTAGGTGCACAAAGGTACATTAAAAATATACGGGAGATTGTCTGTATCACAGGGAATGAAGGCCTGCAACCTTTGCATTCTGAGATAGAAAGCAAACTACCTATTTAGTGTGCTATTAAATATAAAGGATATTCTGAGGCAATCATTAGATTTGGGTGTTCATGAGGGTTGCATACTTTTCAGAGCCTTCCAGACACCTAAGTTAATTCAGTTACTAACTTGATTGACATAAGTCTTGTTAATTGTAAACAGCATTTCTTGAAAAGCCAAAAAGATGAGAAATAACAGCAGATACTTTTCTTTGCCATGGCCAACTAAAATTAGCAGCACTACAAAATGACATCTATAAATCAAGGCAACTTTACCTTAGTGACAGAAGAGTAAGATAAAGGATCTGCTGAACAGTGCTCCATTTGTGCAAACTCTGTTCACACTTGAATCCCTGTCTGCAGATGCAGAGCCATTTTTAGGAGAGGAAAGATCAAACACACATAAATGCTTTCCATGACAGAGGCCATGTATTATTGGTTTCTAGGAAATTGAGAGGGACCTTCTAAAGAACTAATCTCCTTTGCATTCATGTTTACAACCATTAGAATCGTAAGCTGGGTCTCATTTACCAGGTTGTCCTACAGCAATGTTGCTAATTTACTTGCCGTAGTACCCAGGTAACAGTATCACTGATGTTCTTTTTAAACAATTACATGCAGGCACCAATTTTTTTCCTGCACACAGTTTCTTGAACTTCCCCTCACTGTGAGGTCTAAGGTGCTGAATGAGGTGCAGAGGCTCTGCAGCCCCTCACCTTGTCCCAGGGCTGGGAAGCCTGAGGTCACAGACTGCCCTGGCAGGCAGAGCCAGGTACCCAAGTTCTGGCAGAGCTGTATGAGAACTGCCAGCAAGATGGGATCTCCTCCTTGAATTTACATTCAGGTGTTGTGCAAATGTGTTCAGAATACATGTATCAGATTGCTTCATTTTGAATCCTGGTAGGACCACAAACATGTGGACTTGCTGCATCATTGGTACCTAGGGTATTTAATGCTGAGTCAATTTCTCCTGAAATGGAAACTCATACTTGATAAGTCAAGCAGAACCTGTTAATTGGCTGTAGCCTCACACCACTGCATTTGTTAGTTTAACATTTCCATTGCACTCCCTAATAAATAGGCCCCACTGAAAGGCGGAACAGGTCTCACTCCCAAGGGTAGGGTAAGTAGCCAGCAGACATTTTGGAAATACGAGATGACACCTAGAGAAATAGGGATGTTTTACTAGGCCGTGCCTATCTAATTCCCAGACAGAGATCAATATCAAGCTATCGTTACCTATCCATCTTCTGACTAAGCTGTTCTACCACCACACTCCCCCTTTCTCTCCTCCAGAAAGATTTAAACTTCTTTTAGCCCTTACACAACAAGGACTACATTCTTCACCAAGAGGCATATTTACTAGTTTGTTAATAATGAGATTATTGCTTTTTCAAACTTCATTTACTAGTTACACTGTAGGATGAAAACACCTTTCCCTTCATGGCAATCCTGGCAGCAAGTATCTCTTCTCCTCCAGAAGTGCAAGGGATGCTTGTTGTTGCAAACAGGACACAGGCGAGGTGCCTCACACCAAACAGCTAGGCTGTACTTTAGTAACTGAGCAGTCAGAGGAATTCATTCCAGGCAAGCAACTACAGTCAATCCCACTCTGCAGTGCCCGGGGTGGTACCCTCAAAGCCCCAAAATGGTAAAGGACTTAAACAGGCTGCAAATGAAAACTAATGTGTTGCTTCATCATCCCTGCTCAGCTCTTGGTATTCGCATTACTGCAGGGAGTCTCTTTTTCCTGCCTCACCAAGCAGATTGAGCAGCTCCTCCATTCTCATCAATAAACCCCTTTTCTGCCCATTATCCTCACGGAAGGGTTGAATGGGAGACAAGGGAACAGCTGCTCTCCACTCCATATATGCAGAGGGAGAAAGTAACTTCTTCTCTGGAGGCAGATGGATCAATACAAATATCTCTAGTTCATGCTTAGCCTGGAACTCCAGTTATTTTTTGGACATCTGGCTCAACTAATTAAGTGCAAAAAGTGCTCCACAGTGCTTTATTGTCACACGTGAAAGGTAACAGTGAAATCCCCATTGTCTTCATATGGAATTAACCACTATTCAATTTATGTCAAAGAGTACCATTTGTAAACTACAGTAAAACACGTACACAAAGTTAATCAGCAGCCTATAGATCAAACAGTGTTGAGAACTTAAATCCAATCACTTCAGAAACTGGAAATTAAATTCACAAGAATCTTGCTCTTGAAGCAGTACTTTAGAGTTTTTGCCTCCTTGCCAAGAAATCACTATTATCTGCTTTTACCTTTAGTTGCCTGCTTGCCCCTGGAGAAACCCTCATTCACACACTGCAGAGGCTGGAGCCCAGCAACTACAGCTGCTTGAGTGCTGTGACTGGAAGTGCCTTGTTGAAGGAGCAAAGGAAGACTGCAGGAAAGGAAGGAAGGTACTGAACAAGAGGAGGGAAAAGAAAGTGGTCCAGAAAAGTCAATACTGTTTTTAAAATTCTAAACTAGAAATTGGAAGGTCTCAAAACCCCTGCATTTCTTGCATTGTTTCTGTAATATCCTGAGAGAGAACACACTGTCTTGGTTTTGTCTGAGTCACACATACCTTTTCTTGCCTTATTACAATTTTGAAATTTTTGTCTTTACCATATAGGATTGAAACACAGGATAGAAAACAAGCCCCTCTTTGGGCACCTCACATTTTATGCAGTGGTCTGATCACTCTAATGGGGTCCAAGTCTAATGTTTAAGTCACTCCATTTTTTTTTCCTTATTAGTCTCTCCACCACCTAATTTTCCCTGTGCAACTTATTATTATCACTGACTCCTGTTAATGGAGCAGCTAGATAGTACTAATGATAGAGTGTAGCTAAGACCCATTTCATCTTGTTGAGAGAATATTTTCTTTCCTTGAAGCTTGCACTTTTCCTTCTCTCATGCCCACACACACACAGACACAGACAGATGGTTCTGCAGTGAAAACGTCCAGTCTCTGCTCTGCAAACGAGCTCCAAATCCACAGCTAAACCCACATGGCTTGCTAAATCCCACAGTTCCTAACTGGGGCACACTTCCAGCTGTTGAAGCCACCATGAATTTTCCCAAATGAAGCCAGTTCTTTGCCCAAGTACTTATTGTTAATCCAGGGAAATTATCACTACTTTGGAACTCACTGCTCTCTGCTGTGACAGTGCATTTGGAAGCTGTGGGGCCCGGGATGAGGGTCACGTAAAGAAGTTACACTGTCTGGCTGTGGTGCTGATTTCCTCGGTGGTAATTCATCACTATCATCTGTCTCCTGGACTCATTTGCAGCCACAAGCTGTCAATGGGAGTTATACATTTAGCCAGAGGAAATGAATGCATCTGAACAACAAGCTTCTTACATTTTTCTCTGGCATCCATCAAAGCACTTTCAGGGAATAAAGATTATATCCAATTAGCCTCTTGCTATGCAATTCTTTGAAACATTTCACCTTGCAGGAATTTCCATCTTTCCCCCCATTTTCCTTCATGCAATCAGAGAGACTCTCTAAACTTATAACCCCGTTTACCAGCATTTCACCTTGGCCTGACAGTTTTCAAATCAAATTCACAAGGCAAGGATTGACACCAGAACTAAATGACACACAGTTACCTCAGGGCCATTCAGCAGCTATCCAAAACATCCAGTTACCTTTCCTGTGTAGGAGTCCACAAAGGTTTATTTTGATGTTCACTACAGCTCCTGGGAAATAATTGCTCAGGAGCCACAGATGTTTGGGGGTCTGCACTCCCAAGTGCTTGTCTGGGGAGAAGGATGTACACTAAGGAAATGAGTATCCACCTCAAGTCCACAGGCAACTTGGTAAATGTCCTGTTCTCAAGCATTAAAGAAACTGCAGAAGAACTTCAGGTTCCACTGACATGCCCCTAGGTGTTCTCAAAATCAAGCTACTCCTACCTTCCAGTTGCTAGCCTAGTTTAGCACCTGATCTTGAATGCACTGCTCTAGCAAAAACATCCCTCTTGGCCTGTCACAGCCCATCATTACCTGCAGTGCTAAAACAGCCATAGCTGAGCCAGTGCTCATCAACCTGTTCTTGGAACCTATTCCAAGCCAAAATTAAAGGTTTCATAAACATCAGACACCAGAGAATTTCTATAAAACTGAGCAGTACCTGCTACTGTTCATCTCATGCATCCCCATTTTCCGCAGGGTGAGAAGCAGATGTTATAGTGCTCAGAGGGAGCCATCATCAGGGACAAGACTTCACCCTTCCAGCTGGATTTTCTGACAATCCAGATGCAATGAGAGCACTGATGACCTTACAGTATCTGGGTGTATCCACAGAGTGACCTGGCTTATTAACCGGTCAAAGTTCTTACTCCTCTTGCTCTATCACAATATGTTTGGCAATCCTACACCAATGCGCCAAATCCTAAGGTTCCCCGCAGACACACATCTACCAACACTCTGCCTGTTGTTAGGAATGTCCCTGGCAGAGCTCAGACACTACAATGCTTAGTGCTGATGTCCGGACTTAACATGTCCAGACCTGTCACTTAGACTTGTTCTTTGAAAGAAAAATGATCCTTTCCTACATGAGATGAAATAATGGGTTTTGGCTTCTCTCATTAGTTTTTTAAATGAAGCTTTAAGTGATCTAGCACTTTCCCCTCCCCAACTCCTGTTTAGTAATTAGAGTACATACAACACCACATACATGTATGTTATGCTTAAATTCCATTGATTTAGGTTCCCATAACCTCTGCAGTGAGCATTTAATGAAGCTTGGGACTAGTCTCTTCTGGTGGTCATTGAAGGGTAATACCTTGGAGGACACTCACTCTCAGATCACAAGTGTGGCATTAATGTATTTCAGCACCTAGACATAAGTAACCTGCACAAGAATTAAGTCCTCCTCTTCCAAAATTTCAAAGTAACAAGCATTTCTATTATCCTGGGGTAATGCCAGACATCTATGGTATAAGTACAGAAAAGAAAAAGAAGTAAAAGTATATTTACTTTAAAAGAAAGGAAAAAAAGGGAGAACAGAGGAGTGGGATCAAGATTGGAGCGAGAAGAGAACTGCTGGGAAAAAGGAGACACCAACATAGCTCTGCCTGATGCCAGCATCCTTGAGGAGCCCCCCAGGCCCTGTTTCTCAGCTGAAATCCAGTCCTTGCTGCTGACCTTAGCAATGAATTGAATGAAATATGAGCCACTCTCTTTCAACAGGACCAGCTAAAGGCAGTGATACAGGTTTAGGTTTTGGCTTTATGGATATTTAAAGGATTCAAATGAAAGATTAAAAATAAGAGATTGAATTTTAATTATATCTAGCATTATGCAAGAGCTTTGATGCCTCAGTGATCTTTTGACTGCCTCCTATCAGAGAACACATGCAGGGCATTCTCACTTACTTTAATTATGTGTCAGGGTTATTGATGCACTGAACCCAACCAGACATTCCACAACATTATCTGAAATCACTAGTGTTTTCTTATCTGTGTTCCAAAGAAAACTATTTTCAGTTATTTTATTGGGTAAAAAGAGAAAGAAATACTGCTTTTAAATTGAATTTTGAAAGATAAAAAGCTCAATTTTATCACTCATCGTAATAAAATAATTATCACGCTGGTATTATTTACTTTTGTAAAACTTCTGTAGAATCTTCCTGGCATAACAGTTAGACTAAGGTTTCTACAGTTTCTTTAATACAAGAGACCTTGAAGCCCAGAAGTTCAAGCACCAAAGAAAATAACAGTAATGCTGCCTCTGCTACCCATCCAGACTATCTGCAGATGCAATAGAGACAAAAAGGCTGAACTGGCTGTACAAATTCCCTTCCACTTTCTCTCTGCAAACCATTAGGGGAAGAAAAAAGTGGTTCTGAGATGAGGCCATCAGTGCAGATCAGCACAGGCCCATCAAAACCACATTTTGGCCACCGAAATGCATATATATGACTGGCAGAGGGTGACCTGCTGCTCTGGGGAAGATTCTCTGGCACTGCTCTAATGGCATCCCCAGTCCATGTGCCAAACAGCACCGGCACGTTGTGAAGTCAGACGGCAACAAAGTGACTTCATCTTTGCGGAACTGCAGAGACTGAATGGGAGCCCTGCACCAAACCAGCCTGCTCATCTCCCTTCAGACCCAGGCAAAGAAAGTATTTGATAGTGCACAACATATGAAGGGAGGGAGTTGATACAGGGACCAATACACCCAGGTGGCTGCTGGAAGAGCAGTGGCAGGGCAGGTGATGTTTGCACTGCATTTGTGCCTAGCAACCTCAGCCAGAAGCTGGCCATGCCCATCCCACAGCAGAAACCCTGTCGTCCCCTCCTCCTCAAGGCTTGTTGTTTAGCACAGACAAGGACAGTAAGAGAAGGGAATAATACAATATTTTGGCATCCCATTTTTGGTAAGTGGCATGGGGTTTGCATATGGTACTACAGGTTCAGATTTAAGCTTGCTATTGGGGAGGACAGTCCTTACATGACCACTCTGAATTCACCAGGTCCAATAAGCCTTTGTCCAGTAAGATGTTTTACAGTTCTTATTGTACAATGCCACAGGTAAAGCCTATTTTGGACTTCACACAGAGCTATACAGGATGTCTGCCAAAAAAATCAAATTACTTCTACGCCCTTCTGTGTCCAGGCACCTTCCAGGATCTCACCAGGAGGCAAACAATGCCTCAAGGGAGGCAGAACCTACGCTGAGCATAGATAACTTCTCCAATTCCTGCTCTTCTCATCATTTGGAAGCCTGCTCTCTCTAGAACTTAAATCAAATTTGCTTTTTACTAAGGAAAAATGATTACAGCACTCTGACACACTGTTGCACAAAAATCCCCTGTCAGTGAGGTCCACGCCTGCAACAGGTAGAATCCAAAATTACACCTCATTACGTATTCCTAAATCACCTCAACAGCAAATTATAACTTCCAGGTCTTCCAGCAGCAGTATCCTAATTTCATTTATAGAACAGTAATTTCCACTCACTCTTAATTAATTGCCAAAATAGAAAAGAACTGTGTGATGCAGCTGCCCAGAAATAAGGACCCAGTGCCATGAACAGAAACATAAGTCCAGTATTATTAAGCATCTGGCCTCAAGAAAAAGCCAGTGCTAGACATCTAGTCAGTGCTCTGAAGACTGCATTTTGATTTTGTAGCATCATACACAGACCTCATTTGCAAAGACACCATGTAAGTAGGTCAGATCCTGTAAATTTCAGAAAAAGAAAGAAACAAAAAAGAAGAGCAGATAAAGCATCCTGTATGGAAGGGAATTCCAGTCTAACTTGGCAGGAACACAGCTCTGTATCACTTAGTCTGCACGAAAACATCAAAGTGAAAAAATATAGTTATATGTATTTATGTGCCTGCCTTTCTTTACCCAGAAAACCACCTAAGCCAGAATGTTCATCATAGTAACATATTGGTGTAATAACAAAATACTTTTTCTAAACATGACTCCTCTTTTCAAAGGCTTTTGGTCATCGTTCCCACAGTTATCAAACATCACCATGGTAATCTGAATTCTCTTGGGAGCTATCCACACTTAACTGCAGCTGGAGTTTGCATTTCAGACTGCCTGAACTGGCAAGGTAAGGACCTCTCGATCACTTTCGTTTTCTAATTATGAAAAAATTATAGTCAGCTGTATTAGGGGAAGGGAGGGAGGGAGAAAAACATCAAACCCTCTCAAAATCTCCTTGAAACAGAGATGTGCATTCACTTGGGAGCTGAGGAACTGTATTATGAAAGAAAGCAACAGTAAAAAACAAGTAATGGAGAATTAGCAAGGAATGTAATTATGTCAATAAATGAGTAGCGAACGACTGATTGACACCATAGTAAAGATTCACCAGAGAGAAGCAACACAGGAAACCTGCCTCCAAAGCAAACATCAGCACTGTGTGATAGTGTGTGTAAAATCTTTCCCAAGAGACTATTAAACATGTAAAAATCTGCAAGCTAGTTTGCAAAAGGCAGTTTTGTACATATTTAGCTGATTTCTAATCAAATGCAATACTTAACTACAGACTTCAAATGAGTAATACACTTCAGGCTTTCTATTCTTCAGGTGAAAACAATTACTGAGCATGAACCTCCCTCCCCTCTGCATCTGGGGTTACAAAATGCTCAAGCCATCGAGGAGTGACACTCAGAATTACTGTCTTGAGCTGGAAATTAGAAATCAGTGAGGCAGAGCAAAGGCTCATCTGCCTCAACAGCCTCTTCTGACACTTCGTGGTTGCCCAGGACAGAAAGTCAGACACTTCCAGCCATATGAAGACTCCCATAATCTAGAATAACTGAACCCAGGTTTTTTCTACAATAAAAAGCAGAAACCAGAATGATATAGAAAGAGGACAATTTAAAACATCCATATTCCTTCCTGTTTGCAAACAGCTGATACTGAACTCAGAAAGAAGAGTGGGGGAAAAAGGCAGAAAAGACCTTGTTTTGTATTGTTTTCAGGGCACATCAAGGAGATATGCTTATTGCTGCAGCAAACTAAAACTGGATTTCTGGGCTATAATTCCTCCTTTTGATTTTCTGGAGGACATAATTTTTCTCTCTCTTCTCATTCTACTGGGTGCTAGAGAAACCAAGGCAGGTGTGGTTCAAGACAGCAAATCGGGTACTTGCCTGGGTGGAGAGTCCACTTGAAACAGCAAAGACATTTCCATCCTTTTGCCTACAATAGAGTCCTGAAGGTAAGAACTGTAAGAGGTGCTTGGATCAGGCCAAGACACTTCCAGCAGCTCCCCTCACCCATCCCAGCACCACTGCCTTTCCCTCTCACCTCCTCAGCCCCCTATTTCTTGCAGCAGGACAGAACACAAACCCAGTGCTGCCAAGACCGTAGGTCCCTGCTCGCAGCAGGGCTGCTGTGTTCCACTGTTTACTGCCATGAACAGTCATATTCAGCCCCGCTTCCCCTTCCAGGGGTTTGTACTGAGCCCTTCATATGCTGTCCTCATGCAGTGTAGCTCTCTTCCTCCCCTTTCCTAGTGAAGCTGCAATCCCTTCTCCCTGGATTCCAGCTGTGTTACTGCTCAGCTGTCTGTGGCACTGTATTTGCTGCCTTGCGTGAGTGGAAGCAGTGGAGGAGCAGAGGGTGCATGTCCTGTGGTGCTCCTAAGTCACAGCAGGACAATCATCAGTACCTGCTGATGACACAGGACTTGCTGATGGCTCTGGCCTCAGTATTTTTAGACACTGTAAAAAGACTGGACTATCAGAGCATTGGGCCAGGTTCTGTAAGGCACACCAGACCTGCGAAGCTCTTAAAGATCTCAGACTGGTTTAGAGGTCAGTTTGACTGAGCACAAAGGAACTAAGAGCTTTTTATGAAATAAACTTAACAGTACCACAGTTTGGTTCCTGGAAAACCTTGCTGCAGTTGTGAAATACTCCCACAAAATTTGGGGTATTAGAAGTCGGCTTTATGGAAAAGCAGAGAAACATACAATAATTCAGTAACAAAACCACAGGATCAGAAAAAAAAAAAACAAGAGAAGCCCAAGCATATCAACAGTGTTTGATACAGTTTCTTTGTGAGTTCCTGTCAAATGCTTTTGTGTGATTATTATTTTGTGTGTTTATTATTATATGAAGCATCATCTTTTTGTGAAAAAACTTGTCATGAAACTGAGAGAACTTTAAAGTTGTTTTGTAAAAGGAAAGCTCTCAAGCCCAGGTTTTATTTGTTCACATGAAGTTGTTTTTAGGAAAGAACAGAATCGTGGTGACCTGGACCATGACGTGGTGAAAGGCAGTTCCTTGGGCTGCAGCAGCTGCAAGAAGTGAAGCACCAGGGTTGTCTTTACCTTCATTACTGTTGTCATCCCTTTGTGCAAACACAAGTATTTAGTAAAGATGCAAAGCAGGGGTCTGAGTGCAGTGAATCCCCCTTGTCAGAGAGGTCCGTGTGCCCTGGCTGGGTGACTGGCACTGGTGTGAGCCCTGGGGGCTGGTCTCTGCAGCACTGTTTGTGCTCCCAGCACCAGAGTCCCTTTGGACCCTTTGCCTGAGAGGATGATACAGTCACCAGTGTGGCTTATAGTGGCAGTAGTCCAGGAATCTTCAGTGGAAAAAATTGAAGTCCCTTAATTTACCTTTTTCTAACAACAGCAGCAGCAGCAATATACCCAGGGTGAGACCTTGTTTAAAAAGTCCATACCTCCAATGTCAGTGTGTGTAGTTTTTGATAAAGGATGAAAGAGATTTTTTTTCCCCTATTCACATCCTCCTTCAGACAGCAGTCTTTGTCTCACTCTTTGAACAAGCACTGGCAATAATTACAAGAAGCACTGGAATTACAAATAGTCGCTTTAAAGACAGACTTGTCACAGAATGGTAGCACAGTATTTCAGGTTAACTTCCTCTTCTTCGTGCATTAAAACATCAATCTCCAGAACCAATATTTGAATCTCAGATACCATGTACATAATTCTAGATGTTTAAGCCAGAAAACTAAGTTTTAAATCTACTGCTCTTTATGAATATGCAAATTGGTTGGCACAGAGTAGTTCTACCAGACATCATCAGTAGATACACAGCCTGCTCAGTTATTTCATTTTGCCTGGTCATCAGCCTCACTTTGACACCATTTGTTAACCTAGGGCATTTGATGCAGCTGCACTAGAGTCCTTTATCATGTATTGGATATTCTTCAGTGGTCTTATGTCCTTTTTATTTCTTCTGGTTTTATTAGGTGTCTACTGCAACTGAATATCCTACCCTGAGGAGTTTCAATTATTTATGAACATGGAATATTTGCTGGGTTTCACAGTATATGGTTTCCATTCACCATCTAAATGACTTTGTACATGAACAGAATAATCTGTGCTTAATTTTCCAAGTGTTTTTGTAGATCTGTTTAGAGCTCCCAGTTCACCTAATTTCCTTCCTCAGTCATCAACTTTGAGTTTTATGTCTTTATGAAAGAAATTGAACTAAGTAAGGTGGCTTGAATTATAACCTCCTATGTCCTTGCTTGACTAAATAGAACTCTCTCAAATTAAAAAAAAAACACCTTATATTTCAAAAAAAAAAAAAATGGGGCTACTCTCTAGTGACTTCTAATATATCTGTACTCTCTCATCTGATAAACCAACAGCTTGTAGGTTCCTCAGCTATGTTTTGCATGTGATGCACTCATCAAAACCATGGAGCTCTTTCAAAGCCAGATTTCAAACTACTTGACATGTAGCTGTTCCCATCAATAGTGAAAATTATTTTAGCAGGACCATTCACAAGAGTGGCAGCTCACAAATTTTAGAACAGAGTTCCTAATAACTTGTGATCCACTGATCTTTCTCTTGAAATGCTGCCAAAATTTCACTAACATGAACTCATGAATGATGATTACAGCCCCTGTTTCAAAAATGGCAAAGTAAAATAGATGCTGATTATTGTAACCATTTTAAACTGTGATCCTCAAGCTGATAACATTTAGGATGCACTCCACTACTATGTCCTTGCCAAACTGATGTGTTGCTTTATAGAAAACTGATTACACTGCTGCTGTTCACCAGATGGATGGCTTAAGTCACTACAGTACAAATCCTAGAGTATAACTGTGCACAGAGTCTGCTGTCTCACAGGTTAACTGTGAATCTCCACTAACACTGCTGGAATACTTTGTAAGGCACAAACAGGATGCTTGTAGGAGATGTCACTGCGTTGGGCACACCTGTTTACAGCCATGGTCAGCATCTCTTTTGTCATGGTGCATGGGATAAGTGCCCTGCATGTTGCCAAACAAATACTCCAAGCAACAGGCTAATAAAGTATGCATTATATATAGTTCAACTTTACTAAAACTTCATTACTTCAATTAAGCTTTCCTTTATCCATATAGCGCCATCACTTTACCAAAGGGGAGAGTGGAAGGAGAAGGAAGGAAATTTAGTCAAACCAGTTCTGCTTTTTCTTTAATATAAGCAGGAAAAGAAAATAAACTAATAATGAGCTTGCACTTCTGAAAGAAGTGAAGCATAAAACGTCCCACTGCTGCCCAGACTGCTCATTCTCCTGTGATTTACCCTTCTAGCTGGGCACAGAGAAGCCTCTGCAGAGAGAACAGTTGAGAAAGCTGTCACCAATGCCTCCATTTCACCCTGGAAGAAGTGGGACTGGCACTTTGGCAACACTATTTGAAATAGTCTGAAATAGTCTGGGGTCAAGGACCCATGCTTAGTCAGGGAGACTAAGTTTCAGCTCATATTCTGTTTTCTCTCAGTATTCATCAAGTGTGCAGGGCTGCATTATTCATTATCAATAGACAATTAAGCAGGTGTAGTTCACTGTAATAGAAGCTTCAGTTTACCATATAGTGAGACAGACACTGCGAGAGTAATCATCTACTCTGACACTCCTAACAAAGATTAAAAGAAAATTCTTGAATTTCTGTTGAGATAATATAGATCAGGTCCTAAGCAATCTCTTCTGCCAGCTGTTCTTGTATCCCATAGTTGAACAAACGGCAATTGAGAACTGATAAATCATAGAATTCTTTTTCACATGTGTCCAGTTGACAAAATAAAATGACATCTCAATGACTGTGAATCTTTGAGGGTCTCTGGGATCTCTGGCTTCCTTAGGTTTCTGACAAACCTGCGTATTTTCAGTAAAACAGTGCTGGGAGCAAGTGACTCAGAGCTACTCAATTAAATTATCTCCTCATGCTAGAACAAAATTTCAGCTCATATGTAGCACAAAGTTGTTAAGTCATCTGAGTTCTATGACTAGAAAAGCTAAAAAAGGCCTTTCTGAAACCAAAACATGGGAAGGCTACAGAAACTATGTTCTTGTGCATGAAAAGTGTGCTGCACTTAAAATAGCAGAGTGTTTCCTGAGAAAGCACTGGCTCAGTCACCAGACAGATCAAAAGCAGCCACTTCCTCAAAGTAATGGGCTGCTTCTATAAAATTGTCACACATCAGTGATACTGCCATTCCCACACCTCCAGTCCTGAACACTCAGCAGTGACCTGATGATCCACGAGGACAGCTGAAAAATGGATTATTGTTTGCATATAAAATACACAACCATGGCCTCAAATACACAGCTCACACAGAAGTGATTTAAAAATCTTTCATTTAGTCAACAGCAAACTTACCCCTGGAATATAAATGGTGCCTACAGCTTTTTGTAATCTTCCAAGTACAGTACTGCCTTTGCTCAGAAATGGTGTAGTGGTAGACTAAAGGATTTGTCATTCTCCAGTGTTTCATTTTTGTCAGCCTCAAAAAGGTTCCCAGAAGTCGAGTTCCTTATCAACCAACTGCAGAAATCTTACAGCTTCATTTTAAAACTCAAAGCTGTCCAGTGCTTAAAACTTTCTTGCAACAAGCCAGGCCTAATGCTCGTTATAATAAGGGCCAGCATTCAACTGGCCAAGAACAGGAATCTAAGTACAAGAGGGTTTAAATAAATATCTACAAAGCAAGGGAGTGGTTCAGTGAAAAAGAGTAGGGGGAGAACATTCCACTGCTAATTGCGATGTGTGATGCTGTTTGGGTAAAAAGACACCATACCTAGAAATAGCTTATGAACTATTGCAACAGGCAAAAACAGAGTGGGGAAGAGAGGAAAAATTAAACAAGGTGGAGAGATACTTGTCACAGTGCCACTGACCACCAAGAGTACACAGACTTCTAATGTCTTCTCACGCCATTTAAGAAGGAGATGGGGGAGTGGGGAGCATGACAGGGGAGAAAAACTGGTCAAAAGTTTCTTTGCAAAGGGAATAAAGGCCGTTACCCAGTGACAGATATCCGGTCCACATACTTGCTGCAGGACTGCTGCAACACCATCTTGATGGTAAATGAGACTTGCAGAATTTCATGCGATTTTGTGTATCATCAACCCCAAAGAAAAACATGTTTAATACATTCAAATGCTCATGTCCTCACAATGTTTAAAAAGGGCCACAGAAAGCTATCACTATTTTGTCCTGAAGAGAAACAGAGGCACTCGGCTGCCAGCCCCAGTACTAGGAAATGGTAATTCAAGAAAACATCACTAATCATGATACTGATTCCCAACACATGAGATCAAATACAAGTACAAGGTCTTACAGCACTTACTTCAAAGAAACACAGAAATTCCAGTGATTCAAGTCTAACTTCCATTTTAGCTTTGCTACAGAGATAATTTTATTTCTTTTGAACTAGAAAATAAGGAAAAGAGTTTCTGGAAGTTACTGTCATGACTGAGACCATGGGTATTGTCGGTCTGCCAAGCAATGAACTAAAAGGCAACTACATCCCGATTAACAAGTCTTAGCTTTAATAAACAGCTTCCTCTTAGCTCCAACTTCCCCACAAAATCTCCCATAATGAAAAAAGAATATCAAAAAAACACAGTATTTTTGTTCTGACTCAGTACAAAACTAAACCTTCAGGAGAGCCCTCCATCTTTTCAGGATTCTTTTAACTTTCCACAAAAAACACAGTAAATTTGTTCTCCGTTAAAAGTAAATTCTCTTGGTGTTTTAGCTGAGCAATCCAGAGCTCATTTGCTGCTGAGCCACCCCCAAAATTCCTGTGAGTACAGCAAAAGTAGCAACTGTGTTGATGTCTCTATACCAGTCAGGCAGTCTGAGCAGCAAAGTGCCACAGAAACACATCAGAAAACGTTTCTCTGCCTCTTTTCTGTCCCAAAAGTCTTCCTAAGGGCCTCCATGCAAGAAAGGGATTCTCCTGAACAGGTTTTCACAGCATATGAAATATTCCCTGATAAATTTGTTACCATGCTTTGAGCACTGCCAGATAGCCCTCAAGGCACCTCCTTGTGTCATGAGAAACCAATATACAGTATCTTAAAATCATACTTAAAAAATCAAGACCCTAAATGCCAAAATCCAGTTCATTTGGGTACTAAGTAAAAGGTACAAAAAAAAATAAAAAACCAAAACTGCCCACTAACTACAAGCTCAGTAATACCAATTTTCACTTGTTTTCACTTCCTTGCATTTCATAATCTCCCCTGTCAATGCTGATTTTCATTCATTTAAAAGACCTTGTATGACATTTTCACAAATGAAGCTGCTGCTTGTTGCCCCCTGCAGCCAAAGCAGCCCTTCTGCAGGCTGTCATGACCTCACCTCACAACTACTGGGGGGCAGCTGAGCATCAAGGGCCACAGACCACAGCTGCCTTTGAAGTCTTGTAACACTGAGAATTACCATCCAAGCAGGAAGCTGAATAATGCTGGGAGAAAACCAGATAATGTGGCGGCTCTCCAGGAGAGCTCCAAAAGGTAATGACTTTGAACAGTCCATGGGAAAGAAAGATCTTGGTTTTCCCCATGAATACGACACAGGAATTTAACAGCCAGACATCTGTCACTTTGATATGTGCATGGTCTCCAGAGCTGTTTAGCTGACAAAACCGCATCCATTAAAATACATCCGAAATAAAGAGAGACACAACAGTACATTATTCTTAAGGCTGCTATGTGCCAGACAGATTTGCCAGAGGGATTTGGTCCAGTCCCAGACATACCTGTGACTCACTGTAAGAAATAAGAACAATGGGGATCAGGCTACTGTATCATAAGGATTCAGAAAAGCATTGTATCGCTTCACATTCTTCTGCATGTACTGTATGATCAGGATTTCTTCTGAAGAATGTAATTTGGGTTCCCATTATAGATAATTGGAATGTGTTCTGTTTCAATGCAATGTCTAGTCAAATGAAACAGAAAAGGGCATGATAAAAAAGAAATCAAAGCATCTAATAGGTCTTTCCTTTCACTGATCATGAACATACACTGCATTCACTTTTTCATTATTCACTCTCTTTATACCTGCAACTTGAAGACAGCTCAGGCAATCCTTATTCATAGTTTTCATTACAGCATGCCCTAGAGTGTCAGAAGTAAAAACAAAGGCAATTCATTAATAAAAATTGCATAAATATTTTTTTGAATGACAATGTTACCACACCATACTGTGCTTCTCCAAATTGGCATGTCTCACAGCAAAGAAAGAAGCACAGATGATGATCAGCTGAGTTGGTCAGAGCATGGTGATAATACCACCAAGGTTGTGGGTTTGATCCCTGCATGGGCCATTCACTTTAGAGTCGGGCCTCAATCCTCGTGAGTCTCTTCCAACTCAGAACACTCTGATATGTGGAAGTTGATTGAAGCTCAAATGTTATAGAAGCCATTACAGGGAGGTTTCACCTGGTTTTAGTTATCAAAGCACACGTCTTCCTTCCCCATGAACCTCTTCTCTGCAAGATCTCATTTCACTCTTCTGTCTAAAATACTGCTCCAAGGATGAAGATATGCACTTCCTCAGCTGCACAGACACAGGCCAAAGAACTAATCCTCTTAGTTTAACTTTGATTTCACATATAAGTTCTTCGTCCTCGCATGATGGCACACTTTTATAAGATTATCTGCTCAACACATTTTCCTTACTCAACAAATGGCAAAGTCTGAAACACAATCAACTCTCATTAACACACTGACTTCTAGGTAGACAGCAAACACAAGAAAATATACAGCTTATATGCTTTTTGACAACATTTTTTTCCTGTTAATGAATTAAAAAAAAATCCAAGAAAAAAATCTGAATAAACAATCTGCCTTAGAAAAAAATCAAACTGCACACTGGAAACAAGGATCAAATGCTTGATTTGCATACACTGAAAGAACATTTTTCAGAAGCACTCAGAGGACTGCACCACAAAAATCAAAAATCAGAGGATACTGATGATAAAAAAGGTGATAAGTATGTTCATGCGCTAACCCTGGAAAATAGCATACAATTCAGAAATAGATATCACAAAAGTCTAGGTGCTTCTTTTTCTAGGATTCTCTGAATAATAATTACAGAATTCTCTAGTAGAAAAGTACACACAGGTTTTTTGCAGCAAGAAGAATAATCCCCCTATCTGAAGTGGTTGTGTGAGTCACAGTACATCAGTCCTATTAAAATGTTAATTTATCAATTATGTACAAAACAGAAGGACAAATAGACATTTAACATTTAATTGCTTTTATCCATACTGAACGGAGCTGGTTGTAAAATCCTCTGACAAGTTTCAATTTTTAAAAAATAGATGTTTTAGAACTTAAAATAGATACGCTGTGGTAGGCTCCTGGATCCTAAATCTGAATGTAAATATACCTATTTCAAAATGCATGATGCAGCACAGAAGGTGGCTAATGCTCCAGTTTCATTAGCATTCTACTTCCAAAAGACAAGAAGCCTTCTGGGGCAAGGAGTGACAAGCATGGGTATTTTTGTGAAGCCACATTCATCTGCTGATGGCACGAGGGGCATAACTCCAGAAACAGACAGTAATTTATCAACTTCTATTCAAAGTTGCTGGCCCAGCACTCTAGCCTAGCACTTAAACAAGCATACAGATGTCAAGTATCTGATCACAGCCCACTGGACAGGCTTTCTGTCCCAGGGCCTTCACCTGCTGCTGCAACCCAAACCATGGGGCAGTTTAGCAGCTCTGAGCTGTTCGATCCTTCCTCCAAGCTCCCTTCACACGTGGGTCTCTGCTGACTCTGCCACAGCTCAGGGGGCTACTGTGGGGCACAGAAACATCTCCAGCTGCCATATCACTGCCATTGGCACTGCCTGACCTTCAGAAGGGATCAAGCCACTCCTGGATCACTCAGCTGGCTAATTTAGTCTGAAAGCAAGCTGGTGGTTCCCCCAGAAAAAGCACAGGACCAAAATGTTACCTGTAAATGGCCTAGCCAGAGACTGACACTGAAATCCCCCACAACCCCACTGGCAATATAGAGTAATTACTGTTCACCAGCACCTGGTGATCTTAAGTTGTGGTGACACACAGCAAGTGTGTGTCTAACGCAGGGTGTTGAAGGACATCTGGTCTCTTTTTCCCCTCAGGCTTTTAAACTCAGCTGCAAGGACTGACACATCTTCTCATCCTCCAATAGTCCCAAAGGACAGCATTATCTCGCTACCTTTTCGCCAGCATTGAAAGGCATTGACAGTTATTAAAATCCAAATATTTAATATGTTTAACTACATTTTTCATGGTCTGTTTGCTATCCTCTGTATTTCACCTGCTTTTTACATGATAGAAATTCACTCAGCACTGGCACTAATGAAATCTAGTGTTGGCTTTGTAATCTTCCACAGACGGTCTGAGAATGATTTGCTAAAATACACACCCTGAAACTATGCATAGAGGACCCCAGCTAGGGAGGAACATCTCTTAACAAGGACCAGCATCACCACTCTGTCAACAGACTATTGGCTCTTCTGACTGTATTTACCACACCAGTCACACATCTCAAACACTCAGTGCTGGAGCCTGACAGTCTAAACCCTCTTGTACTTCACGTGTTGTTTCAGCAGAGGGAAGTGGATTGTTCTGCAGGACATAATCTTCCTCAAAGACAATAAAACATCCTAGGAATTTTCTTGCACTTACATATGCCATCTATTGCTTTCATATAACAAGTCAGCTGAGTAGAACATTCTGACTTGCTTGCCGCAGTCAGGTTTTTGGCTTTTTGGTACATAGCCAGGGTTTTGCAGAACAACAGAGAAACTGAGTCCTCTACTAGTCTCCTAGTCATGAAAGACAAGTGGTTGAGTATCATTTAAAGATAAGTGTTGAGAATAAATCAATTTTGAAATAACCATTTCACTGTTCACACATTCAAACATTCACATTCACACACAGGAAAATGAAATATATAACAAAGACATTAAAAATGCCTGGATAAATAAGTAATGAGCATCAAACCACCATTTCTTAAACTGGACATAAGATTATTTGAAAGTCAAGAAAAACATAACCAGAAGCCTAATTAACTTGGAATTTGGTTTGTGCATGACAGAGTATTCAGTGTGACATTTCAAGCACTGAATAAAACACAATTCTTTTTAGACTGGGTGGCTACTGTAAATTCAAACAACTCCTTGATCTAGACTTTATAACAATGACTAGCTGAGTAAATTCTTTTGCCTTAGCCTCATGCCTTCTAACACATTTAATGGGTTCTTGCCCTTTGAATCTTTGCATTGTAGGTTTCCTGCTTGATGGACTGGAGTGGGAACCCAAAGAACACAATGCAGTTTTATGTCTTTAATACCTAAGCTGTTCCACAGCACTTCCGAAAATAATGAATTAGCTGCCAGTGCTACAATGACCATGGGTAACTCTAAAAGTGATTACATGCCCAGGAGGAGCTCTCAAACACTACACCAGTATAAACAAATAGAACAAAATATTGCTTTGTATTTCTGCCATTTGGGCTAGGTCACATGGAATCAGCATACTGTATTTTTGACAAATTTCTCCTAATTGCATTGTCTATAGCATTATTTCTGCTCTTTTTCTCTCCCTATTTGCATTTTTTAGTCACGTATATGCAGTTACCCACATATGAGTGTTAATCATCTTGGATATCCCTCATTTCTGCTTCCCACGACACAAGTCATCTTTATTACTTGTATAGTTTTCATCAAAATACATCCATTCCTTCTGACTGGATTTGCTCTTAGTGATTTCCTCAGTGCTACACAGTAGATGGTTTTCCATCTGCTCTCTAAATGACCTCGCCATTTGGAAGCACTTTACAAATCCAGTATTAATGCTACCTGTTCCCTTAGACCCAATCTGTACCGTCTGGTGGGGCTCAGAGGGTGAACCTTTCATTTCAAGCCTATTAATCAACATTCAGGACAGTTTTCCACCACAATGACTCTTAATACTTTCCAAGACACTGCTCTTCAGATTATCTCTTTTCCCTATAATTTTTTTGAGTCTGTACTTTCTTCTATAGCATTGTTGTGCACTTCTGCATTTCAGCACTGACTAGCATGTATTTATGTTTTCCCCCTGTACAAGCCTCCATCACTCCACCCTGATAAAAGCCTGTTGGTTTTTCCACTTTTAGGCTATGCTCTGAAGATACCTAAGGGAAGCTAACAAAGTTCCATTGCACTGAATAAGTGAGGGTTTTTTCACATGGGTTTTGTTTTTAGAGTTTGCTTTATTTTGTTTGTCTTTTTTTTTTTTAAACTAACTCCTTAGATTTTCTATTTATTTTTGTGGTGAAGGGTTAAAGTTCTCTTAATTTCAAAGCAAACAATTTTAACCTATAGATTTCTTGAGCACCTACAGAATGTATAATATTTCATTGTTTCCTGTAGTGTTTGAACCACTCTTATAAGGATGAATTACCTCTTTTCCAGCCATCATGAAGTATTTATTTTCACATCATACACACTTAGCTCTATTTTTGGTTTTATCTTGGCCACTGATTTTATTTACCCAATGAAATGATGTGCCTCTTGTTCCTTTTCGTGCAAGGCAGGTTCCCTCATTCTGCACCAGCAGTTCTCCACTGTTCCTTATAAATTTATTCTGCTATCTTCTATTCACACATCACTTTGACAGCTCTAGATTTGATATTCCCCCAGGCAGCACTCCCCAGCCAGCTGTGGGAAGGACAAAAGCAGCATTTCCCTAGGCCCTAACACAATGACTCCTAGACAAGAACCTGGCATCTGCTGGGTAACATCAGGATTTAAGAGAATAAAAATGACTATAATAACAGCTGGCCTTCACCGATACGCTGGCTAAGGACTGAACGACTGTCAGACTGAGGTGTGCCAAAAGGAGAAGACCCTCATTTACTAGCCAGAGTCACGGGAGGGGGTCATGGTCCAGCCACATAAATGAACAAATTCACAAACTAATTACTTCTGTGCAAAGCACTTGCACATGGAACAGCCCAGATGAAGCACATTTTAGTCACGTTAGGAGATCATTCTTATAACATCTCCACTTCCATAAAGAAGAGTTAAACTTTATAGTCCAATAATAAAGTAACTGCTAGGCTAACATTTGCAGCATTAAAACACATTAACCTTTTACATGTTTCCTGATCTTATTAAGTTTTATTACCAGACCATGATAAAGTTTGCATATTGGTAATTTTGGTGATCTACAATAAGTGATGAAACGACAAGGAAGTCATGGTAAAACAGCATTAAAAGGGTGAGTCATTCTTAACTGCAAAGTGTGGGAAGCTGCAAGTATAACTCTAATTAGCAGTAAATACTGAAGATTCTTACAAATTCCTATGTATTTGCCAAAATAGTCTCTGTGAGATTTCTGTGCATTAAAGAGGATAAGATTTCAAGTTATTTTTTTCCTCCTTACATTCCTGGGCTTACCACCCTCTGGTACTTACTTTTAGTATTTTAATTCAATGAACAAATATTTCATTTTAAATTTCACATGCCATGCATATAAACCTGTGCACACCTTGAACTGCAGTGAAGAGTTTCTTAGCTGGCAGAAGCCTGTTTAGCGATGTGCGCTGTGCCAGATCACTAAGGAGACTGCTTTAAAAAGCTGACTGGTGAGTAGTTTCAGAAGCTGAATTGAAGTCCCTCAACTAAAGAAATCCTGAAGTGCACAGAGATTTTGCTGCTTTAAACAAAGTAAGAGGGAACCACCAGGGCAAGGCAGGGAGGTGAAAGATACACAGCCAGGTGTGAAGGGATTATCTAGGGGCTCTTCTACTGTCTCACAATGATTCATAGGTTCCCTAATTAGAAACATGTGTAATTCAGAGTTTGTCATAGTAATTCAGATAAAAAGTCCTCAGAACAGTGATTTTGGGGTAGGTGGCATCCCACTGTACTGTTACCAGAGAAGGGACTGACGTGACAGCACCCACATCCCTGCCAGGCTGAGTGGGCCCATCCAAGTGACCCTGCAGGGCAGGCTCTGTCATTGAGGGGCTGGGCACAACCAGGCACAGGATTAGCAGCTTAGCCTCCCATTTGTATTTTTTCACTTGAAGACATATCCCCTTTCTTCCCTCCCCATTTTGAAATTATCATACTTCTGACATTGTAAGAAAAAAGAATTTTTACTATCTAAATACATCATTCCAACAAGTTTTCCAATTCTTTCTTCCTCTTCAGTCACTTTTGAAAACATCTTTTAGCAGCAGACTGAAAACATGATTTTCCAGCATACCTCTGCTTTCCTTTATTTTAATGTATATACAAGCTTCGAAGACATATATTCACCTTCACTCCTCATAAAGAGCAAACTTCACCTCTGCCAGAAGCCACAGCAGCTACACAAATTAAATTGCAGTAGTAAGGCTGCTGAGGCTTTGGCTCCATGCTCTCCTCCCAAAGAGCAGCAACTTTCAAACTAAATGAATTTCCTGATAAACCCCAATCAGCAGACAATCATTTCAGGTCTGACTCCTGACAAGGATTTTTACTGACAACAGAAAAGGACAAAAAAAATGTCCCTAAGCATCGTAACAAGCCACCTGTCACTGTATGCTCTTTCAGTGATCATGTAATGCTCACTCTCATTTTCACCATTTCATTCCTGCTGAAATATTCTGACAGTTCTTCCACTTTATTCATGGGTGAACAAAGTTAATATTTTCTGAAGACAAAAACTAACGTCATTGTTTAATTTTCTATATATTCATTGACACATGTCTTTTAGTCTAATACCTAGGGCTTGTGTAATACTTGGAGCCAAAAATCCCTGATTAGCTGGAACAGTCCTGAGGCTTCAGAATGAATAATGTGAGAATGAGTTTTGGTTTGTTTTCAAACAACTTTTTAAAAATTCAGAGGATGGATTTAATTAAAATGCTGAGTCTTTTCCAAAATTCCTCAAAGTCTTTATTGCTAACTTACCTTATGCATATCAATTTTTGAAAAATTAACTCCCCTTCCCTAACAGCATCTCAGGGAAAAATACTTAGTGAATTAATTAGTAAGGGTGGCACACACAGGTATATTTCTGGAAATTAATTTCATTATCTACAAACCTTAATTTTCAGATTTTCCTCTGAGTTTGCCAGCTTTATCTGTACCCATGCACAAACAAAGCCATAGCTCTAGAACATACCAAAGCCTGTACAAACACAGCCCAAGTTTACCTCTGTTACACACTGCTTATGCAATTGTTTGCCATTTCCTCAAGATCAATGGAAATAATTTTTTAATAAGAATCTTGAGCAGGTCCTATCTAGGAGCCCAGGGATCAGGCACGTTTCATGCTACATAAAATGCTTTAATAAATGTAAGCATTCCTCACACAATCCACTCCACCATTGCAGCACTACAGATACATGGCTGAAATCAAAAGAGCAAAGCTTGTGCCATGAGCCAATTCCAAACATCATTTTTGCTCTCAGGTAAATCACATCCCTTTAATCCCAACATGTTTTTTGCAATTGTCGCAATTCTCCTCAGGGAAACTTATGTATGAAACCACAGCTATGTATATATGCAGAGCAAGACCAAGGAGCGCCCCCAGCACTGCTATCCCAAGTAACACCATCAGGACATCTTCCTCTCCTGGTTTTAGGTCCATGTGCCCCCATGGCACATACACATCATCACTCCAATGGAAAAGCCTGCACAAGAACTCATTTACATATTACTCTTCTTCAGCTCCTCTCTAAGCATCTCTAAGACTCAGGACTGCTCCACACTGCACACTATCATGGTGGGGAAAGCTGGTCCTCCCCCTGCAGAGAGCAGCTCCCCAGCTCTGTCTCCTCAAAAACACACCTGGCCTTTCAGTGTCTGCTCCCCAAACGCCGGAAACACGAGCAAACCTGTGATGCTTCTCAGTGCTCAAAAGGAAACTCAACAAGCTCCTTTACGTCATGTCACAAGGACACTTACTGCTTTGATTTTCAAAGGCTTCTTCTCTTTCACTTCATTTCTCTTGTAACATGGAACTTTCATGTTTTGTGGTCATGAACTTCTTTTAAGGGAACTGTTTACAGTTCCCTTTCATCCCCAATGCAGAACAGTTATTCACATACCCTGACAACTTTATGCTACCTGCAATGTGTGGGAATCAGTGTTTTTTAACATGGACATAGACACAACAGCAGTCTTACCTGAATTTGTTATACATATATTTATAGAAAGTATCTCTATCACTTCTGGAAAGTTTTTGGTGTTTCAAAATGAAAAGGTTCTCTGAAGAAAACTGATTGAAGTAAAAATTAATAGCATTTTCTTGTTCCAGGAAAAATTACATGTACTTTCTCTATTTCAGCAAGTAGAGATAAGGCAGGAGAAAAATCTGGGAAACCTTACACCTGAAGAACACTATCATCTCTTTTTAGATCTCAGCTCTCTTCCAACTCCTTGAGATGACAGTTGAGACTGTTGAGGTGTGACAGGTGAAAGGTGGGGAGACTACAGAGGTCCAGAACCCAGGGGGCTTCAAGATTAAAGAGAATTCCATGTCCGGGTCCCTCCAACCTGAAGAACCTTTCTGAGAAGTGATCTACAACATCCACCAGCAAAAGCACTTTATTTCTTGAGAGATGCTAGTGAAGAAAAAGACAACTTCAAGGAATGACGTGCAAGAATTCAGATGGATTTCAGCTCATGTGCAAGCTTGGCTGACTAAACATGTGGTCTTGATGAGCAGCAAACCAATTACTTTGTTTCCTATCCCAAGCAAACTAAGACACCAAATGATTGCTCTTACTGCAGCACAATGAACAACAGGACTTCAGGATTTTTGTTCTTTTTTTGTTTTGTTTTGGGGGGGGGGGGGTTTGTTGGGGTTTTTTGTTTTTGTTCGGTTTGGGGTTTTTTTGTATGGTTGTTTTTGTGTGAGTTTGTTTGGGTTTTTTCCCCTCTTACAAGATGACATATCTCCTGCTCCCACACATTTTCCTCTCTCTGAGACCAGTGCTAGCTATTGCACTGCTCGTCCAATAAAAACATTCTCAAGCAGGGACTTGAACATGGGCTTCCCTTTTTTCAGAGCCAGTGCTATAACCACTGGTGCTTCTAAGTCAGATGATTTGCTGGGAAGGAGTTGTATCACATGCAAAATTAAAAAAAAAAAATAAAAAATTATATGTAAAACAAAATCTTGAGAACCTTCTCACAGCCCTTACCATGATAGAGTGAGGACTGATCATTTTGCCTGAACCACACCCAGACAGTTTTGAGTAGTCAATCCAGAAACCAGAGATGAAGAACATCACAGCTTCATATACACAATTTCAAGTGACAACAGGAGCCCTGTAGGCTCTCCAAGGCAGCACAGCCCACCAGGGCTCAACACCTCTCGCCTGCCACTGTGTCACTGGCCAGAAGCACCTGCACCACCACTGGCCAGCAGTAGATCACACCCATGCTCTCCACACTCAGCCACCACTAACAAAACCCCCAGCCAGGCTACTGTTCCCATAAACTGGGAGCACTGGACATAAGGGCATTGTCTGCAGAGGGCTGATACTCCCCAGGAACCAGTTCCTATCACCTCCCCAGTCCTCTGATTCCTTAATAAACCACAGTAACCTTATGGCAAAACAAAAGCTGCCAAGTTTGTCTGTATTGTTGCAATACCCAGCCAACATTTCGACTGTCTGATTTCAAAAAGATGAAAATCTAACACCCAAATGGCACCATGACACAAGCACAGTCAAAAGAGTAAAATATTTAGGAGCATGAGAGAACATTGTCTTTCTCTGTTTAAAGAGAACTCTGACTTGTGGTGATTGCTTCTTCAGAGTGCTGAAATTAGTTCTTCCCCTTTGTTAGGATTAGCTGACAAACCAAACTCAGCTTGTGTGAGTTCTCAAACAGGAAAAGGCACAAATCAAAAATGTATGTAATTTATGACTTTACAATCACCTGCACTGAATGCCTCATATCACGAAGGCCCCTTTTTTTAAATTTTTCCAGAAGAAGCCAAACAACTCAAATTGAAGCCTCAGGTCTTTTAAAAAGACCGAATCTTGATTTAAGTGATTCTGGCACCAAAAAAGATCTGTAGCATCCCAGTGTAGCTGCTACACATGATAATGGGTAAGCACCTTTTTTCTATTTTTGATTATTTTATTTTTGATTAGGTTACTTTAATTTCAAGTTTGTTTGTGGGGGGTTTTTTGTTGGTTGTTGTTTGGGGTTTTTTGTTTGGGTTTTTTTGGGTTTTTGTTTGGGGTTTTTTGTTTTAACTCTTTTGTTCAGCTCAGTGGGAAACCCTTGGGCTGTTGACTGTCTTCTGGGATTTTTTTTTAACAATCATTTGAAAAAGAAGATTTAGAAAGTGAAAAAGCTCAAGGACAATTCCTATTTTAAGGCATATACAGGCTGTATTTCATAAGTGAGGCTGTTTTTCAGTCCAGTTGAATTTTCCTACATTTCTTTTTAAAATGTGACAACCAGAAAAAGGAACAAAGTAAGGCTTTTCTTCATAGAAAATTCAGCATAAAAGAGAGGAATTAAATAAAGATGTGAATAGGAAAGATACTGTAAAGATCCTGATGTAATCTCTCAAATGAAGAAGGGGTTGTCAGTCACCTAAAGTCAATCTTTAGGTGATAAATCAAGGGTGCTTCAGCAAGATGGCAAAATAGGGGGGGCAGGGAGTCTGTAATATCTGAAGAAAAGTCTCAAAACAAGTTTTAGATTAAATGGGTATAATTTATAAATATAAAAGCAGAAATAAAGCAGGGGGGGAAATACCTCCTGCAATTGTGTCAATTCAGACAACTATTATTTGTCCTCTGTTGGGTTAATCAGCAGAAAGGTTAACTAAAGGTTTTGGAGTGGCTAGTTTCAGCTGGAGAGGAAAAAGTCTTCAGTTTTGAAAACAGAAGGTAAAACCAGCAAGGAAAAGTAAATGGACAGAGACCGACCAACAGAGACCTCTTAGGATGCATCTGCAAGTTCTCAATAAAAACCATATTTTCTTCCTTTAATCAAGCTCATCTCTGATATCCCTCCTTTCTCTGCATACATTTTGTGCAGCCATAGTACAATTTGATAAGAGGACCCTTTCTGTGCTGCAAGAGAATTCCACACTTGTAAGGTAAGGGGGAAGGACTGAGCAGAAAAAAAAAAAAAAAAAGTACTGGGAATGAAAGGTCACCTTCAGGAATCAAAAAGGTCTGAACAAAACCACCTGAAAAGAACAGCAGGCTTGGGCTGCAGTTCCCGCTGGTCCAAAGCAGTAATGATGATGTTTCATAGAGATACTCTTACATGGATTGGGGCTTGGTGGGCCAGCCAGGACAAAGGGGATAAACTTCAGGAAGCAGCAGCTCTGTGCAAGCTTCTTCACTGAAAAAAAATTATATTTGGAAAGAGTTGAGTGCACACTTTTTACAGTGTGACCAAAATACTTTGCAGCTGAAACAATAAACAGTGGAAAGAAGAATAGCAAGTTGCCAAAAAAAATTAAAAAAAAAAAAAGCTGCCATTTTTTGTTAAAATTGACCAAAAGCTAATTTTACTGCAGTTATATACAAGTTTTCAACACAGCTGTATTTATGGGACTGCCATACACTGTAGATCGCTCAAAACTCACTGATCTTCTTTAAAAGCCTTAATGATTTCATTACATCCTCTTGGTGCTGCAATCAAATCTGGAAGCTCATTTGTAACAGTGAGTATGTTGCTTAGTTAGAAAAGCAACAGAAGAAAAAAGAACAGAAACATACCACTTAGAGAACAGAACGTATCACTGAAGTAAGGGAAGACTGAAAAGACCCCTCCAATTCTTACTATCATTGCACTTGGAAAACTCTTCAAGCTGAATGCTACTTGTGCCATCTTAGTTTTCTTACTTGTGCATTAAAAAAGGCAAAAACTAATCACAAAAAATCCTCAGCGCAACCTCCCCCTCATACACGCTGTCAGCATTCGTGGCTTTTGTTCTTAGTGTTTTGTCAGACAGGCTGTTCTCCGTGTTTACACAGAATTTACAAAGGGTTCATTTGTAGATAACATGAGACTGACACAGCTGGTAGATCATCTGACAGGACAAAGCAAGATCTTTCTTTGTATCCAACTGCACTAACAGAAGTGGTGCGGAATAAGGCAACTTTGATCTTGTTTTCCTTTCCATTTATCTTGGGTAGTTCATAATTCCTATGGGCTTCTGAAGCTCCTTTAACGAGAGCAGGAACTCAGCACACAACAAAGGAAAACCTGCACAACACAGCTGAGACTTGAGTGAAAACAGAAGGAACCCTGTCACAGAACACCTGCTGCCTTTTTTTTTTTTTTCCCCAAATACCTTCAGTCAAAAGCTGAAGCTTTATGGCCAGGAATTTAGATTGTATCTTATGTCTCTGCTTTCCAAGTAAGTGCTCCTTGAGAGATGGCTTGTGAACATAATTTTGCACAACAAGCAGTTCCAGAGGGTCAACCTCCCCAGAAGAATTTGGTTTATCCTGTGCCTGCACTTTATCAGCTTTGAAATCCTCTAATGGAGCACCAGTTCCCAAGACACAGAGCTGCCAGTCTCACATCATGTCCAAGATGCTGGCAATTTCTTCACACCACAGGTTCAGTTAGGTAGAACATGGTAAAGAGCCAATAACCAAGCTTAAGCAAACCAAAAAACACATAGGAAAGCTCAGTGTCTTCAGAGAAGAGATACCATCAAGCACTTCTCTGTATTAGTGTTTTGCAGACAGGACAACTCTGCAGGATTTTTAAGACTAACATGCAAAATATTCTTTGTTCTCCAAGAGGGGCTGATAAGTAAAGTTAAGGAAACTTTGACCAAATCACAGATAAATCACAGAAACCCATGCTCATAAAACACTAGCAAATACAAGTTATTCCCGTTTCATCATGATTCTGGTCATTAAACCAACAGTAGTTCTGAATTTAATAAAACCCCATGGTTTGCACAGCTGCTGCCTCTGCAGTATGGGCCACAGAAGGATGGATACAAAAACTAAATTCCACAGCTCTCAGTGAAGCCTGTGGCAAACATCCTCCAGCTTCTAAGTGCCCACAGTGACACCCTTACAGTGCCTTTTTTCAGAGGACTGGCAAACATGGGAGTGGGAACTTCAGCTGCAGCTCTGCTGCACAGGTGCTGATCTCATCTAGAGCTTCAGGAAGTTTCATGAAAGTCTGTAAGCAAATTTACTTGCTGGAGTATTGTCTGTAATTGTTTAATTTCAGGTGGCTGGGATTATTGCATTGTTCAGTGTTTGTCAGAATGAATCATTCAGCCAAGCTGTACATTTGAATTGAAGCTTTCTAGCCCAGTAATATATTGCATGCAGCTTCATATATTTAAAAAGACTCAATTTTTTAAGAGAGTAAAACACCCACTACACCCTCCTACAAAAGAGGTACATGAATGGATGGCCTTGCACCTACCTTCCCCCAAATCGGTATCTGCACAGTTTTCTGCCATGTGATTTAAGACTATATATCAGTGTTTCAGTTAGAAGAATGTCCCAATATGAAACCTATTTTCCCTGTGTTTCAGGAAGAGCATTACTGTGTTTTAATACAATCCAAGCACCTGAGGTTTAGAGGTCATTTATTGAACCCCTGTGGCTATTCAGAGAACATGGGAGGAAAGAGGGCTAAGAGAATTTATCTTCAGTAGTTGTAATTAGAAAACAAAGGAAGGAAAAACAACCAAACTAAACTACAAAGCCAAACAAGTTGACCTTCAGCTTTAAGGAAACAGTTTTTCCTTGGTATTAAAAAAGCTTAATTAACCAACAGAAATTCAGTTCAAGGCATATTTCATTTCCTCTGTATTTTAGCATCAGCTGTTTGAAGGGAAAGATACTTAAGCTCCCTGCTGGATGAATGCTTCTGTAGTATAAATAAGACGACCACCTTGCATTATCAATCACAGTATAAAATATCTGATATTCAAACCCACAGGGCTCACAATTCAGCATTTTAAATTACAGTTTTGCCTCAAAGACCAACAACCTCTTCCACTCTGCTTTTGATGTTTTTCACAGTTCATAAAGGCTATGGGTACATCTTAAAAAATAAATAAAAAATAATCCCCTCCTCCATACTTCAGACATCTTCACAGAAAAAAACTGCTCTCATATTCTTGCCCTGGTACAGCTACCAGAGAATCACAGGATATGCTGAGCTAGAAGTGACCCACAAAGATCACAGAGTACAACCCTCAGCCCTGCACAGGACCATCCCCAGGAGTCACCCCGTGTGCTCCAGAGCATCATCCAAACACTCCTGGAGCTCTGCCAGCCTTGGTGCTGTACTTGGGAAATACAGAAGGCATTGGAGCAAATGGTATTGCCCAGTGCCTGCAATTCCAAAACGTTTTACACATGCTGTTCTCTTGTTGCTGCAACTACTGTAGAGGCACAGTACTAGAAATTAAACACAATCTGGCTGCCTAGTTTCAGTAACAGTATACAAACTTCCTTTCAGAAACAGACAGGATATAGAAATAAGTCTTACATACAACAGCCCATTATGTCAGGTTCTCAGTAAGAGCAACACACTATGTCAAGACATGCAATAACCTACTGTCAACTTCTGGAGTTCAGAGCAAAAAGGGAGAAGACAAAGAGAACTACATTCAACTTGGACAGACAACATAATGGAATAATAAAAATAAAAAAGAAATTATTGTGTCATAACTTCAACCTCTACCGAGTTGTCTAGTCATGAGCATTAAAGGGAGAAAAAATGACAATGTGATGAGAGAAGCAAAAAAAAAATTATCACACTGCATTTATTAAAAATGCATTTACAGTCATAAAAAGTTATTGTTACTATACAAAAGCAATGTATAGTCTTATTGGGAAGATCAGAATAGAAAATACATAGTTATTTGCTATTGGCTGCTCAGGAAGATCTCCTCCTGAAATGGAGTAGACACACAACACCTACTTGCTCCATCCCCAGCTCTGGCCTACACGGAAACAACAGAAACTATTTGAAAAAGTTCTTCTGAGGCTGCAAAACAGTCTATGCAGCTTGTGGAAGTCCCTGCTGTAAACCTGGGGTGACCTCAGAGAGGTGGTGGGTGAAAGGTACCAGGAAAGAAACATAACAAAGAGGGGACCAAAGGACAAGAGGAAGCTGACAGAACACTTCATACAGTGAAGGATGATGTTTTATCCAATCCAAACAACAATCCACTGCACTTTAATACTCCACCATTTGAAAAAACTCCAAAAGCTATAAAACTTAGCCCAGAGCCTTTGTGAAGAGCTGGCTGATGCTCACAACCTATGCAAATCCCCATTGACGGTTGCCTGTCAGGGTACCTCCTGTTTTCCTACAGCTAGGGGAAGGATACGAAACAGCCTGGCTCCTAATCTGATTGCCTCAGGAAAGATCCAAGCTTAGATGGCACAAATATTGTCTTGAAGGAATTGAGCTATGTATTGGGTCTGGCTGAGCTGGAGTTCATTTCACCACCCATTTCCCAGGACTGTGCTTTGCACTGGGAGCTGGAAGGGTGTTGATCCCACACCAATGTTTTGGCTGCTGCTGGGTAGGGATGGCACAGCATCAGCACTGAGACATCCCTTCCCCAGTGGAGAGTAAGATCCCAGGAGAGGACACAGCCAGGCCAGCTGATCCAAATTAACCAAGGGGATACTCCATACCATATGATGTCAACTGAGATATAAAAGCTAAGGAAAGGAGGAGGAAAGGGATGTATTCATTATTCACAATGTTTGCCTTCTGGAGTAACCAGTCCACGTGCTGAATTTCCGCTTCCCAAGAAGAGATCGGACATCACTGTGGATGGGAAGTAGAGAATAAACCTTGCTATTTTCCTCTTCACTTGTGCAAGTGCACACTTTGGCTTTTGCTTTAGTGAACTGCCTTATCTCAATCTACTAGTTGCTTGACATCTTATTTTCTCCCCTCTGTCCAGCTGGGAAGGGCAGTGATAGAGCAGCTTGGTGGTCACCTCTCCTCCCACCAAGGTCAATCTCAATCCACCACAAACTAAAATTTCAGCTACAGAGGAAAACATGCTGGTTTATATCTTAAAGGCCTGAACTTCATGAAACAGTAAGCACAGAAGGATTTGGACACAGATGCCTTAGGTGCAGAGAAGAGTACAGTAAACACACTATTTTATAAATCAAAAATTAAACACATTTTGAATACAATCATTCTTACTGCTACTACAGAAAGACATCTAACTACAAAAGCAATAGAAATACTTTGTATCAGAAAGAGTTCATACATTCAGAAAAAAAAGAAAAAAAACACTTAGGGTTTTTTTGTCTTAGTAAATTTTTTTTCCAAGAAACTTCAGGGAAGAGCCATCCAAATGCAATTTATTGGAAAATTCTTTGATTCATTCAGCACTACTGGCAATCTAGCAAGTATATTCAATAATATTTATGCTAAAGGAAAGCTGTATAAATAAAGTGACAGTTAAGTTTACTTGTTAATTTTTATTGGTTTGGTAATAGAAGTGCTTCTAATAGTCTGTTTTCCATTTTTGGCTTGTCTCTATTGCTGCATTATGTGATTTTATGGTTTCCATTAATGAGTCAAAATAAAAGTTAAGCAATATTATAAATGCAGCAAGCAACCATCTGTTTTGCCTTAATTACCAAAAAACAGTGCATCTGTGTAAGACTCTTTTGAATACCAATATTCTCATTTCTCTGTGAAAGAAAACTACTATGAAACGACAGGTCAGAAAAGGCATATCTGCCCAGCAATATAAGACATGGATCTAGTCCAACTGCACTTTTTGCCCATGATAAAAGTTGACATAAAACAAGAAACTGTACCAATATGTTGATTAGTGCTTCAATGAAACCATAAAAGCACATTTCACGTACTCTCACAGTCAAATTAATTTCATTACATCTTCTGAAACTACAAGTTGAGGTTAGTGACTATATATATATACGACTATATTTGTGACCCAGTTAAGCCGAATACAAACCTTCTTGCTCACTGAGGACATCTACATTCAGATATTTTGCAAACACTGAATTTTCCCTGTGGATGTCTATCATTATCATCATCATTCATAAGTATTTAGCTGCATAGCTATAAAATTGATTTTACCAATCAGTAGTTAGGCCAACAAAAAGAAGTGAGATAAAAGGATATTTTTAATCTTCCACTATTTATTAAGCAAATCAACCAAAGCAAAACTTTTTTGCATCCAAACCTTGGATTTTAGAAAGTAATATTTTCCAAAGAAGAGAAGTCTTTACAAGAGCACAAAGTAAACAGGGAGAAAATCCCAGCTACAGCATTGTATTTCACACACTCAGAAACTCATGCCCCATCCCTGAAAGTATCCAAGGCCAGCTTGGATGGGCCTTGAAGCAACTTGGGCTGGTGGAAGGTGTCCCTGCCCATGGCAGGGGGGTAAAAGGAAATGATCTTTAAGGTCCCTTCCAACCTAAATCATTCCTTGATTTGCTTTTCTCTGATAAATTCCCCCAATAACTGATTGTGATATTTGATTCATGGTATTCAACACTTTTATTTCAGTTCCAGCAGAACTCCAACTATTAAAGTTTGACTTCAAGTGACAAAGGACCTTAAAACCACATCCTATGTAAAAAAATACTTCCCTCTGGAAATACAGCTTTGCAACAGAATCATGAGTGTTGACTTCAAACCGACAGATGAAGATCAACAGATTTCATACTGTGAACATTTATCAACTAATATTAAGATGGGACACACTTTCTGTTGAAACATAATGAATGCTTATGACCTAAGTCACCCCTGCCCTTCCCCTAGGAAGAAGGAAGTCACTTTATTGTGACCCACCCTGATTGCTTTGTCAGTGAAGAGCTCCTGCACTTCTACCACTTAATTTTTCCTGCTTGTTTACATTCATATCACAGAAATCAGTGGAAAACACTTATTAAATCACAGATTGGGAACACAATAACACATTGCAACTGTCCCCCCTATTCACGAAAAAAAGAATCTTTTTCACAAGTGAAACAATCCAGGGCTTCTCAGGAATACATTTTAGCTTCGCTTTTTACAATTTGCTGCTCTGACACTTGCCATTTTTCTAACTTCTAGGCTTTTCCCTTGTTTGTATCACATGGAATGATTGTATCTGCTCTTTGTTTTCTTGACAGTCTATACACAGAAATCACTCCAGCAGCTACAGGAATCACCCCAAATTCATTTTACTCAGGGAAGATCATATCAGAGCATCTCTAATGAAAGGTGTACTTCGATCCAGCATTTCAATTGTCTCCAAGAATTCTGTTGTAACTTATTCAAAAGCCCAGATTCTCTGGGGAACACTGGACATTTGCTCCTGGTTACCAGTGCCCAGAACATCACTTTCGTCTCTACCTGGAAGCCTCTGCTCTTCATAACTAAGATTCCTCTCTTCCTGGTATGTTAGAGAGTACTCCAGTAAGATTAAAAGGCTAAGCAGTGACCCTTCTGGAAGCCAGAAGTGGCTTTGAACAAGTAGAAAATCTAAAGTCACGTCAGTATTTCTTGTTACCATGTCATCAGCCAAGGGCAGTTTTCCTGCATTGCATCATTTTCAAAAAACATAAGAAGTCTTGTTTCAGATACTGTTTCTCCCCTTCTCTTAAAAGGTATTCAGAATCTGAAGTTTCAGCATACAATAAAAGTAAGGTTGTGTTTGTTTCTAAGCCTACAGCAGCAACACCTTCAGAGAGAGAAATGCCTGCCACCACCATCAGCACCTCAAAGAAGCAGAGTTCCCTTTAGACAGGGGTGCTGCTGTAGGGACACAGGGATGTATGTCTGATCACCAAATGATAGGAGAAGACAAACAGTCCTAGAAAGGATATAACCTATAGAAACCTGGGGACATGTGCCACAAAATATCTCAGAAGCCTTTATACCAGCTGGCCATTCTCTCAGACTCTTCTGTATAAGCCCTTCTAAAGCATTCAAAGCAGCTGCTACACATTCTTACAGCAGCAACTATGAAGTAACTTGTGCAATGCACCTTCTTAACCCAAACTGTTCAGCACACTCTGCTTGTTTCACGTAGCTCTTGTGCAGAAACTTACACCACAGCATATGCAAGTACATTCCTTACCCAGCCAGGGAATAAGCTTGGCTGTATCTGTTAAGTCCTGCATACAATTTATACTTCATAACTAATTTCCCTACTTCTTTGCCTTCTGGTACAATACTCCTAACTGCAGACTCCTTACACCTCGATAATTAGGTGCCTTAACCTTACATAAAGACACTGATGGGAGTCCAACATACTAAAATCAGTTGGTACAAAATCAGAACTATCATTCAGCAGGTAGTAAGAAAGCAATTCCCTGCGGCCCTGGAGGCACAGGCAGATGCAGCAATGTCAGAATCTGCTCACACAAAAAGTGATGGGAGAAAAAAGTTAAATCAAATCACCTGCAGATCCCAGAGATCTCACAGCTCTTTTCTACTGAGCCAAGACACCTGCTTCAATCCTCTGCATGCTTTCCATCCTAATGAATAGACATAAAAAGACCCCAAAGCCATGCCTGATGGAAACACAGCAAATCTGTTCCTTGATGGACACTGAAATGCAGAAGCACGGAATCCAATCTCCACCTTTTACGAACAATCATGAATAGAAAAAAAAAAGCATCCTTATTGCAAACTGGGCACTGTCCAATGCAAGCAACTGTTCCAAATCACATGCAGGAGTTTCAGTCTCCCACATCTTAGGCACACTTTTTTTTTTTTTTTTTTAAACAAAAAAACTTTCTGACTGGTTCTATCCAGAAAACTACTTAGGACAAGATACAAATTTCTGTACATACAAACTCCCTTGCTTTCCATTTGGAAGACAGTATTCCCAGGATACACGTTGAGAAGGAGATACTGTTGCACAGACACATCTTCTAAGGAAAGGGGAAAAAATTAGGTAGAGCTAGGAGGTATTACTGGAGGGAATGGATTAGCAGGACAAAGAAAAAGGTTTCAAATATACAGTCTCCCTGGAGCTTTAACTTCAAACTAAAGCCGACACAAACCAATCTTTCATCTTAAATATGAAGAAACTGCATCTCCTGCAGTTTGCCAATGTGGAATTTCCACCAAGACCATCAACAGTGAAGCTTGTTCCATTCCCTGTGGACATTAAAGGACTTTAGTCCAGTGCCTGAGATAGACATGCACAGCTCATTTTCTGCCTCTGTTGAAAAGTCTTGCCAGCACAGAAAAGACAAGGGGTTTGTGCATAAGTAAAGGGGTATTTTCCCCATCCCACAAGATCACTGTCAGACTGTCAGACCTGTGCAGGGAAGCCTGTTATGTTACCATCCATGGCACGTGAAGAGAGAAGCATTTGTCATCAGTAATAATCATCTGCTACCCTCTAGAACTACCATTGAATTCACTTTAAACAGTACCAAGGACATGAAATTCTGCTGTACTTCAGCTTCATTATTCAGTACACTACTAAGCATTCTGCACCAGGAGAAGTTTCGAGATTGATTTAAGATACAGCCACAAGTACTAATCACATTATGAGAGTGTAAAACATGGGAGGATGACAGCAATGTCTGCACTGAGAGGAAGAATAATTACAAACTCAAGGCCAAGCTAAGGTGAAAACTGCTGGTTTAAGTTCATCCACACGAACACCTAACTAGCCTTGATGAATGGAGTTGCTCAACTCTCAATACTTACCTCTAAATCCTGTATTCCTCATCAAGGTGAAAGAATTCTCAATTACCATCAGTTACCTTCCATTACACACAAATATTATGTTAAACTTTTTTAAAATTATCTGGAATTCCCTTTATCATTAAGTAGTCCTAAGAGCTCTTAAATCAAGGAGAAATAAGTAGTGTTGTAGGAGAGGAACCAAACTCAATTCTACAGTAGAGAAATACATTTTCTTTATTCATGTCTTCTAAAAACAAACAAACAAAAAAAATTACAGTTCTGTTCTCAAGTGGTGCACATTTAAAACGAAAATACCCATGAACCGACAAAACCAAGTGTTCTGAGCTACCTCACTCAGTTTTAATTCTCAGTCTTTCCCTCATCCCCAAACTATAAAACACTCATGGATTTAGTAATTTGCTATTAATCATAGACAAGAGCAAAGGATTTTATCTAATGAGCAGGAAATAAAAGTCATGTTTGATTTTCCCTAAAAGCCCACTGGATGCTTTGGAATCATCCTAGAATGACCATGTACTACAGAGAAGCTGAATTTCAGAGTTAGAGTGGTAAACTTGAAACATCAACTCTGGATTATCAGATAAGGAAGTCTTATTTGAAACACATTTCTTTCAAGAAATATTCATCTGCATTTCGTGATGTCTTATCAAAGTATAAATACACTGTGGGAATCGGCACACATCCCAAATCTAAGCATTTAACTGCATGAAACCAAAGCTAGAATTCACAAAGCAGCTTTTCCTTATTCCCTACCAATAAATCAACACAGGTGGTTTCAATTGAAAAACTATATATATTATAAACTTATCTAGAAGAAAATCTAAATCCTTGCAGTTTGTTGAAGAAATTTCAGAGGGAGAAAAATTTTTTTCAGCCAATGCATGACTGAATTACAACCATTGTTGCTATACACGTTTCCACATTTCACCCATTGGAAATGCACAACTTTAGCTTTACAAGTCCTCAGGAAAGGTCAGGCCTATAACTGATAGCACAAAAACACTGCCATTATCTCTCCCATGATACTTAGCTCTCATATAGTTCCAATCACAGGGAACAGAGATGGAATTGAATTATCTACTTTTTCCTCTCCACCACTCAAGAAGCATTTAAAGGGAATTTCCGGGAGGTGAAAGACAAGGAATAAGCATATTCAATCATTATGAAAAAGGAGACAAAATACAGGAGAAGGAAGATGGCAGCCGGAAGTTCCAACATCAGCCTGTGGGGAGGAGAACAATACAAGAAACCCAACTTCTATCCTTCCTTCCAAGTTAGAAACAAATTAACTCACTGTCCCAGCTTGAAGACACAAGGTGTCATTTAGCACACAGGGGAGAAACTCAGCCTGGAGCTTCCACAAAGTCTCATCAGCCTGCAAATCCTTGCAGGAAGGTCTGAACCACCTGGTGTCTCAACTAGAGCTGGTGCTTCTTCAGGGAATCCGTCAGACGGACATAGCTCTTTCAACAAGAGTTTAAGAAGGTGGAAAGGAGTTCTAACATGCAAGCAGTAGTATCAAGCTGAAACCATCCCTCCTCATGGGATGACACTAGTTTAGGCAGCCATAGGCAAGTGAAACCAGTAGCAAACTAAAAATATTCAAAACCAAAGTACTATTGTCAGTTGGCCTGAAAACCATACAAGTTGGCAGCATGTACTAGTGGCAGAGTGCCCAGGCTGTGACGGACAAAGCTGTGGCCTCAGTCCCTGTGTGCTTGCCAACATCTGGCAGCAGATGCTAAGGGAACACATGCTTGCCGTTACGTCAGCAGTTGGAGGATTCATTAGATAGCATCCTGCTCCCAAAACTATCCAGCATGAACACAAAGCACTTATGATCCAGGCTGCCAAGGCAGAGAAGGCAAAGCACCTTTTCATAACAACTCTTTAGCTGCTGTACTTAAATGCATCTCAACTGATTACAGACTACAACAGCTTTTGAAACATCATCTCTTTTTTTTTCCATACCCCTATGTATTTTTTACACATGTAAGAATATTAGTATGAATATCTGATAAATGCAGAGTAGTTTACTTCAGAGTACCAAACACAGTGCATGGCTGTTCCTCTGACACTCTTTAGTGACTGAATTTGCTAAGAAATTATGATGATTCAGTAGAATCAATTCTAGGACTTGGGCATAAGAAAAAAAGGTTATAACAGCTGAGCAAAGCAATCCCTTTCTTAGCTACCTCCATCACTACCTTCAGCAGGCAGTATTCCCAGGAACACTGCTGCAAGGTGCACTGCTGTTTGGCACAGGTATTACTGTCATCTCTGGCATTGGATCGAAAAGAATAAAAGAGAACCATATTTACCGAGGCACAAAGATGCAGCTGCCTAAGCACATGATCCCCACAGACAGGCTAAAAATCTATATCCAAGAAGATGGGAAATAGTACAAGTACACAGGGGAGAGAAGCCAAAGTTAACAACCTCTCCAATTCCCCAGAGATATGCAGTGATCAAAGCCTTGCCTTGGTTCTACACCCTACAGTTTAGATGTACACAGATCTCCACAGTTGACTGAAAAGAATAAAGTAACTGTAAAGATGCATTTTATACCATTTTAGTTTACAAGAATGCTCTCTGGTTGAGCAGTTTTCAGACATCTGACAAGAAGATACTAGTGTATTGAGCACTGGTGTCTTTTTTCTTCCTGTTTTCATTTATCAATCAAAGGAAAAAGAGGCAGAACAAGTACTCTTGAACAATGTCTGTACATGAAAAGCACATTAGCAGGTACATGAACAGTGTGAGACTGGTACTGCACAAAAGAATTTTTGCTAAAATTAGAGCTGTAGAATGGCAACAAAATCTGTGATGATTGGTCAAAAGAAGAAATAGAAAAGGACAGATAAGCCACTCCAGACCTAATTAGGATGTACCTGCACCAAGATTTGGTTTGACTAGTATTTTTAAAACTGACTGAGGATAGACACTGTATACTCTGCCTGGCCTTCCCTGCTATTACTTCACTATCTCTACCTTGCATAGTTGTTCTGAACAATTTACCTGTACCTCCTGCGCTAAAAGTTACACCTGCAACTTCACATCCACTGAGCGAAGATGAATAGCAGAGTATTTCTTTCCGGCCTGCAGCAATACCATTTGTCTGAAGACTGTTACAGGTCTCTAGTCAGCCACCACAACTGGCTCAGGAAAATGATGTGCTGTGCCTCCAGACTCACTTCCAGCTGTCACAGGATTCTAAGAAACTACCATGTTATGCTAGCCCAGTTTTCACACTGCTCTCGAGACTTCTGCCGTGGGTCACCATTAAAGAGAGTTCACTGGACCAAGCTGTAACCCATGGGAGTAGTTCTTAAACTACGCCTTCTCTTCTCTAGACTGGATAACTCAGCTCCTTCTGTGAGGAAATGCTGCTCACATTTACTGCACTTTCCACAGCTCTGCTGAGGTCATCTGGAAAACTTCCATCTGTTTCATGTTTTCCTCCAGGTATGTGTATGATTAGATAGAGTAGGTATTAGTCCTCCCAGTGCTAACAAGCCCAAAAAGATGAGTTCATTACTCCTTCTAGGAATCACTCCTGTTATATTACATCCCAGGACAACAGTTATATCTCTTGTTAATAAAAAGGGACATTACTGCCCCATGTTTACCATGTGAGTGGTGTTTTTTGTTTGAGGGTTTGTTTTTCTGGTTTTCGGTTGGTTTTTTTTTTCCTCCCCTCTCTCTCTCTCTCTTTCCCCCCCTGCAGAGCTCTCAGAGCATTCCTAACCTTGTATTTGTTATTCTTCCTACCTTAGCCTGGAATGTTGGATGCATTTCTTCCCACTTCTCCAACATACCTTTTCAACTTAGGCAGTAACATCTCAGATTCCCATGGGCAAGGGTGAAAAAGGCTGTCAACATTCAAAACACATGATGGTTTTCTTGGAAGTCAGAGGGCTGAACACCTCTGTTCTCCCTAGCTGAGCCACGGGTAACACAACCTCCCTAGCTTACCCTTGTCTTCTTGGGCCACACTGCATTCCAAAGAATGTAACCCTCTTAGGATTTCAATTCATTGGAGTAAGAGGCAGGATGCATTTCTCACGTGATAAAGATTTACAGGTACTACATTTTAATGAATTTACTTCAATTCACATACTTCAACACATCCAAACACTTCATGTCAATCCAATAGAGTAAAAATATCAGTCTTTCAGACTGGGTAAAAATATTTCTTCCTCAAGTGAAGTACACGGCAACATCATCCCCATGAGCAAGTTTCTGTTTTGTAGCTACCTCGTTTTCTGTTAGAAGTCATTCCTACCAGGCACTAAGTAGGACTCTGTGCTAGGGAAGCACAATGGGAGGAGAATGTAAATGGGGGAGCTAGGAAAGCAGTGAAGAACAGACATGAAACTTTTGACACACATTTGAAATAAAGGAAGCCTGGATCAGTTACCCAGGCACAAACTCCCAGTGGATAACGATCTTTTCCCCTTGTAATTACTGCTTGGCAGCTGCCAGTCACATATGCTGTCCCTGGTTTAGTAAGTGCTATTTCAGTTTTCAGTATTACTTTAAAAGGCAACATATATACAGGAAAACAACCGTTTCTTCAGTATAGTCTATTTTCCTCAAAACATCAATTTTGCATTAGCTACACCAATATTCTTTACTTCTTTTCTGCAGGTACACTATAACAATTATTTCCCATGTTCTACAGTTGTCAGTTAACCTTCCTTATATTAAATTACCTGGATCAGAGGGAGAATCCAAAGAGCTCTATGCAGCAACAAACAAGAAAAACAGGCCCCAGGGAACTACTAGAACAGTCTACAGCCCTCAGAGCCTGCTGGAACTTTAGCCACATCTGAAGATTCAACCTGAAAGTAAAGCACATTTAAATCTCTTTAGCTGTCACTCTGACTATTCACAAACTGTCTGGCCTCAGATCTCATCTGTTTACTAAGCTTAAAAAAAGCACTCAAAGGTAAAGCTCCTCAAAGCCCACATTGATCCCTTGCTTCCATGTATTTCTGTTCTGAAATCTGTACTTTTCTGGCTGTGATCTACCAGCTAATCTCAGGACTGATACCACATATGGCACAAAGATAAGAAAATTTCTAAAAGAGCATTGTTATTGTGTTATTGAGCACAACAGTTAATGACTGTTTGATGTTCGGCTCTTTAAGTCACTCATTTTACCACAGCTGTTTTGCATTCCACACCTTTCCTGCATGCTAATGTGGAACATAAATTCTTTTCAGCTGTATCTCATTACTACACAATAAGCAGTTAACTCCTCTATCACAATTACTCAAGTTCATCCTCCCCTTCCATTATCTTCAGGGACAAACTGATAGAGAACTTATATTTAGCTGGCTTTTATTGTGCCAATAGTACAATAAGCAAACCACAAAAAGGTCTTCAAAGGGTCCTGTGGTTCAGCAAGACAGCCTTCTGAAATTTTATAGAGCTGTTGGCTATTTCTTTCAGACTCCTTGAAAAAAAAATCTCATCAACACTCTTGTTTTAATAAATACTCAGTCACAAATAATAATTCTTCAACAAATTTTGATTAACAGCAATTTGAGTTATGCTTATGCCGCATGTGCTTTAAATGCTGGGAAAGTTAACTACAATATAGAATGTTATTTGAATTGCATATACAAAAAAACCAAAGTACAGTGATATCTGAGGATGCATATTCCCCTGGTGTTCAACAAATGTACCGTGGATGTTTTCACAGTTTTTTTCAGTTAAGGAGTCTTTTTAGAAAACAATAGATTTGATATTGTAGATTCTTGCAAGACACAGGTTACTGGTGAAAGCATCTTTAAGGGAAAAAAAAAATATCAAGCATTGAGACCTCATAAGAACAGACACCTTCTCCCTCAGACACAGATTTGGGGATGAGAGAAGAGTTGGATCCCAGGTCACTGGGCAGCAGCACCAATGCAAGCACGTTATGGCAGCTGCAGAGGTACATCACAGCTCCCAGCAGTGCCAGCAACTGGGAATTTGGATGCTGCTGATGGTGTGCTTCTGGCAACACACTCCACATCTGTGAGGAGGGAGAACATCTGACCCCACACAGATGCCAGAAGGGGAGCTGTCCCCTTCTCCCACGGTGCAGTGGGGCTGCCATGGGCCCCCACAGACCAAGGGGTGGACTGGCTGCAGCCACCACCACTGTCCTTAGCCCACACAGGGAAGGTACAGCAAAAACACAGCATGACCTTCCCCAGCATGCAAGGGAGCCAATGCATCCTTAAACACTGTGTGGTGTTGCTTATATTCATGGCCCAGCTCCCCTAACACTGCTTTGGCTCAGGGAGCTGGACACCCTACTGACCTTGTAGCAGTGTAACACTGTTGAGGTGGTCATATTTCCTACCTGCACCAGAGGAGAAAAACAAAACAAAGGAGCGAATAAGCCCAGCAGTGCACTTCTCTTTGCTGGGTGAGCCATAACACAGCACATCAGCATTATTCCCCATGCTCTGAGCCATCCAAGAGAAACATCCAGAAAAGCTGCTGGCAGTGACCACCACCTTCTCACCTGACACCCACAGAACCAGAGCAGGGCCAGGCCAGTCCCTCTTGGGGCACTCCAGGGCTGTTGCAGGCACTGCTCCAGCTCCATCTCTCACCCTGCTCAGTGCCCTGGCTCAGCAGGAGACACAGCATCTCCAGGGATCCACTACAGAAAAGCAGGGCAACATGGCCTTTCAGTCCAAGCAGGTTACACTCATCTCTGTCTTCCCGTACAACATCTATCCTTTACTAAAAATAATAGTATCTTGAAATATTTGGCAAAACATCAAAGGAAACCACATGAGCCGAGCAGACTTCTTTAGCTCCTGTAAAGCCTGGTATAAGCTGGCAGGCAACAGCTGTAAGAGGTGGGCTTTCCTCAGATCTCATGTAGTACCATTCGGCCTTTTTAATTTTTTTGCTGTTGTAGTTCAGGATTTCCATTTGTTACAGTTGTGTGGTTGTTTTTAAAGTTACCTAATGCTGCTCTTCACAAGCTACACTGCCCCAGACTGAGGGAGAGAACCTCCTCAACTAAAGGGATGAATACTATCAGAACCTGGAGTATCCCCTAACGTTTATAATGAGCTGTTTTTTTAATGAAACTGCATAATCTTCCATTACCATCTGCCAGTCAGATACAGCAAGAAAGTATATGCTGAAGATACAGAGGAATCGGGTATTCCTCTAACAAGTAACACACCCAGAAGTCAATTTTATCTGCATATCTGCCATAAATCTAGGGATTTCTTATGGGTCTTTCACCCGTAAGCTCAGAAGAAGGAAAAAAATATTTAGTTTTCCTTTTTTTTTTTTTTGTATTAGACATTACTGAACCATGCTCTCATTTGAAGACAGGTTAACTTTCTACTCGTACTTAAATTTAAAACAGAAAACAGACACGTTTACTTGCAATCTACCTCCTTTCAACTAGAAAAAAAAAAAATCCCATTAGTTTAAAGTTGAGGGAAACGAGGTCAAGTGCAAAGAAAACCAACAAGTATGATCATTCACAAATACATATAACAACATCATAGTACTGGAGGTGCCCATAATAGTACAGCTCCCACAGCAGTTTCAAAAAGACTATTATCCTAAATACAGATCCTCATCTGAATGATCAAGAGCCAAAGTCCCTTGAAGTCAGCAAGAATCTTATTGGTGCATTACAGTACATATTAAAAATGTTCCATTTTATGCATGCAGCCAGTTACAAAACTAAAAGACAGTTTTTTCATTCTGGGTTGTAGTCACCTTAGTTTGTTTTCACAAATGCCAAAATTCAGGGAGTGTTTGTACTCCCCAGCTGAAAGCGCCACTGCTGTGTAAATACCCAAGACAACAAACACAGCTAAAGAAACAATCCCAAGCCTCCCTATTTTGGTCTCTCTACACTTACAAAATATTTGAGCCACTCTTCACAAAGAAATTTCATTTTCTGGATTATTTCAAAACTCTTAAATATGTACTTTGGTTTTCTCACAATCATCATCACTTGCACATACAAAGTTTATGAACTGAAGGAAAACCGTAAAGTAACAGCATTCCCTTTACTCCTGCCTGAGGAAGATCAGTAGAGTTGTGAGACAGCACCCTACAAGTAGGGCTCATCTGTCTTTGCTTAAAAACCCTTACTTAGATGCTCACAATAGACAGGTATTCCTTGCACTTTATGCAGTCTCAACTTTTATGTGTCTTCACTAGCCTCTTCACAGACAGAAGAGGAGAGGAATGTGCCCAAAATTCACGGGAAAAGGCTCCAAACAATAGTTGATATACATAGAGAAGTACCCTTCTTCAGAAGCTTCTAGGTGCACACTGGAAATAGATGCACCCGTGGTTCAGTGATGTTGCAGTCAGGACACTCAAGAACGTGTGAGAAAATGTTTAGTAACTTCTAATACCACCCAATTATGTGAGCAACTTCAGAGAATTCATGCAATCTGTGTAACTCTAAAAATCTAAAAAATGTACACTAAAATCCTTAAACATCAGGAAAACAACTCTTCTCACTTAGAGACAGGTAACAACAGCTGCTACTCACATGCTAAATTGTTCTTTCTTTTGCAGGAAAAAATTGGTATTCATGTGTAAGAACAATTGCCACCTTGACTTTCCACTTACCATACAGACTTTATATTCGGTTCTTACTTTCTCTATGGTCTGTTCCAGCCTTTTCTGTCTCCTTAATTTTGCAGTCTCTCATCTTCCAACATCCACAATTTCAGGAGCAGGCTGTTTCCCAGAGAATCAAGGGAAACATCTCTCTCATGATCTTGAACTTCGACGAGGATAGCAAGGCCAAACTACTTACAATATTTGTCACATACTTCATCACTTACCCTTTATAGTAAGGAGGTAATGCTAACGAAAGAGAATGAAAGTCAGGTGGAGGACAACAGCCCCATAAGCCTGCCAAAGGCGAAGGCTAGCACTCCCTTTTCCATGCTTCTCCTCAGTAACTCTCCAGGGTGAAAGAACCCTAGTCTTTACAGTAAGCTCTGAAATACCCTCCCCGATGCAAAGAGGGGCTTCCTGCCACATGGGGTTGGCTCATTGGGCTGAGGGAAGAGGAACAACACAATATCTAAGCCTATCACATATGAATTATCCCATTTTTGAATTTAGTTGACCATATCACCTGAGAGAAGAACTACTACTAACTGCTGGAAGACCTGGGGCAAACTGGGGTACTAGATTTTAGGCAAGGCACAAAGCATCTCTTATTCACCACTTACCTATCAACAGAGAGGGAATAAAGCACAGGCTTCTCTGATGAGAGAACAAATGGTCAGGGATACACCTCGGTAATGCTGCCATTCACAGGTGTTGAGAGGAGGAGAGGCTGCTTGAGTTGTGTTGACCAGAGCAAAGTTCACACAGAAAGAAGTTTGCAGTTACTCTCTTTATCAGGAGATATCATGTGTTCTGCATTAACTGTCCCAAGCACATATTAGTGAGAAAGCACACCATTCTGAGTCTCAGGTGAAAGAGCAGTGAGTCTGTGAATTCATGTTATCCAGCTTTTGACTCTATAAAGTTTACATTTTCATAGCACACATCAGGGCTTAAAACTAAAAAGCAAAATTTCAAAATGACACATTGTCAGTACAAAAAAATAGAGTTCTTTAGGTTATCAGAAGTTCCAAGAACAGGTGAAAACAATATTCTGGGATTTGCCAACCCTTCCATGCAGAGCTGAATAATTGCAAATAGGTGGGAAAAGCAAGAATGTATTCCAAAATATTCCCAGGTGACAGAAGAGAAGGTGATGAGTGGAAAGAGCTAGTGCCTTCAGACAAGAACAAGAAAAGAATGCTGTCATCTAATTAGGTCTCAGAGGAAGTCAGTGATAAATTCCACATAACAGTGCAGGTTTGAGGCACATAAAAGTGATTTGGTTGGATGATGGCAAATCAGAGTACTTGTACTTCCCAACTGGAGACATATTCATTTACTAAAAAGTCATGCATTGGAGTAGAGTTTTTTTCTTCTCTATTGTATGATTATTTCCCACTGGGAAACTGCTGTGCACTCGCAGATTGGTATCCACAGAGTTTCGGTGTTCTGAGCAGCTAAGCCTCAGTCAAACTTTGCTGCACCATGTATCTACAGTGTACTTGTACTTTAAATATACAATATTCTTCTTGGAGTCCATCCAAAACATTTTCACACCTCTATTGAATATGGTACTCTCTTAACTATGACTAAAGCCTGTCTATTGATACTTTCATCATGCCAGAAAAACATAATTTTTGTTCTGTGACACATCCATAGAGATGTTTCTTCTTCTTCCAGGTACTTCTTTATTGCAGAATTATTCATTTACAGTGACACCAATATTACCTGTTATAGGAATTTATGTGTTTAAAGAGGTTATTGTGACCTTGCTCCTCTCTTGTTTTGCTGGAGAAGGAACAAGGTGATCAAAGGGAAGCCCTAGCCTACATGGTACTGAATTTTCTGCATTTTCTGAAACCAGAAGAAACATTCCTCTACATGGTATGAGAACTCATCCCCTAATGATTTGATAGTGTAAGGCCTTAGTGTATTGCATTACACTATAAAAATACAAGGTAATGCCTTCTCCACGGACACCCCCTTGTCGTGAGGGAGAAGCTTGTGTGCCCTTATGAGGTTGTGAGCTATACTGGCGGTGGCTTATGCCTCCGGTAGGGTCTCCCATGCTGGTCAGGTCTCAACTGAAGGGTCAGACAAAGTGTGTCCTCGGGCAGGATGGGCTCGTCAGCCGCCCAGCAACCATCCTAGGAGAAGGACAACTCTAACTCCAAACCTGGGAAGATGGAGCTCGCTTAGCCCTGTCAGGCCATCCATCTAAGAGAGGGATACTCTAACCAAACCTACATCCTGAGGACCTCGCTGTCACCATCCAAGCTTGCTAGGCCCTGGCAGATGAACCTCAGGAGTAAAGGGTGGGGCCAGTTCTGCGCACACTGTGCCTCACCTAAAAAATCCACTGCGCAGGCTTGAGGGATCAGCCATCAGCACGCTTGCAGCAAGCGTGGGTAAAACCCTCCCAAATCTTTGTTCACGATGTCTAGCCATGATCATGGTGACAAGGTAATGCATTATACAATCACACTCACAAAAGCTTTCCTTAAATATAAAAGCAGCACTCCAAATTTATATATTTTCAATATAGACACACTTTGGTGAAGTGTTCACACTGGTGAAAAGGCCAAGATTGAAAAAGGTCGAGTGGAGACAAGAATGGAAAAGAAGAAATTAGGGCATGGAAGCAACAGGGAGAAAAATACCAAGCCAGTCTAGAGGATATGAGGTATGGTCTCAAACAAGCTGTGGCAGTGAGTAATGGAAGGCCAAGAGGGAGATGCAGAATGCTGAAAGTGAGGTGAGAGGCAAATGCACTTTGACAGTGGAGACTGCATGTAAAGATCCAGTGAGGAAAGGAGCTATAAGCTGTGTCTGAGAAAAACCATGAGAGCTCAGGGAAAATGGAAAGATAGTGCCAGGAGATATCACTTAAATCCTAGTTTGTTCAGGTGAAAAGGATAAGGAAAGCTTATGGGATTGCATTGCTCAAACTTCTGAGAAAGGTCCTACAATGTCAATGTGTTCCCTTCTTGTCATGAACTTGACATGATTCCTTGCAATGCCTTTGAAGACTTGGCTACCTAGTCAGTGTGTTGCAGTAAAATAAATGTTCATTTCTGCAGCTTTACATGGAAAAGAAAACTTCTGCCTTGATTCCCCAGAAGAACAGTGGCACTAGAAAAGGTCACCGGTTTACGCCATGTGATTTGAAGGAGAAGCACCATCTGACATACAGACTTGAGTAAAGGTCCAAGTCTTTCACTACAGAAATTCCCCTTTATAACATGGAGAAATACACTACCATGACCCACAGCACAGGGTTTTCTACTGAGAAATTAGGTATCTGGATAAAGCATTTCTTTAGGAAGCCTCCCTTGGAAATTGTGTGTATATTTAACTCTGTGGAGAAAGTATTTAGAAGTAGTTCAGCCTTGTAAAAGATATTGCCCCTTGGTGTAAGTAAGGTCAGCAAGAGCCTGAGTTATCCACCACATAACAACGTATCAGCCTTTATAATCCTGACAGCAGCATGGTTTTGTTCCTCTCCTGAGAGTGCAGGAGATGTGCTAGGATTTAACATGCAGTCTGTTTTATTAGTTCCTGGAAGGAAGGATGATAGTACTGTTAACTCCCTTTTGTAGAAATGTTTGAAATGCTCAGTGACTCCGAATGGCTTTGTTAGTCACACTATCCCTGCAGGGTATGAAAAGGCACATTCTTCCCATTAACAATAGCTTTTGTTTTCTAGCTGCTCGGGGTTACAACCTGTGTGTAACCAGTTGAGGAACATTTTTGTCAATCGCCTTTTTGATGTGTTTCCTGCTCACTTTTAACCTTTAACTATTAAATATTCATATTATAAAATGCTCTGTATGCCAGTCTTTTAGCATTTTTTTGTGAAGAAGAATGAGTTTGTAAGATGTAAAATCCCCCTGTAGAAAAAAGTTATAATTGCAATCTACCACCACCACTTGTACAAGAAAAATGCTACAAATAATGCAACAGGTGCAACTGCACATTATAAGGAAATTTTCTTATCATAGTAGCAATGTAGGTATGCATATTTTATGTAGATGTCTCTTCTCACAATGGGATTATTCTATATTTTAAAATGCAGAGAAAATACAATAGCAAATGGATTGTCATTTTTTTGATGCAAATAAATTTACCTGCACTCAAAATGCCTTTTTTTGTGGGGTGGAGGGGGGACGGGATGGAGAGAAGGATAATATCAAACAAACTATTGAGATTCTCCCATCATTTTTATTTATGGCACATTTTGAGATTTTTACATGGAAGATGTCAAAAAGAAACAGTCAAGCATTTCATGTTAAAGTTAATGCTTATTTCACAGCAAATCCATTGCAAACAACTTGACTATTTACTCCCAATTATAGAATACTAAGAACAGTAGGAAGCATAAAACACTCCACGATGTTCTTCAGGAGAGCAAAATCAGAATTATCCTGATACAAACTGATGCGAGGAGAGCTCCGAAGTCAAAGATACAATCCTCATAGAGGTACCATCAATGCTTCATTTTATTAGCAACTCACACGATTTATATAGGGTTCACACACAGTTATTTTTAGCATCATTATTTTTAGCTCACACAGGTTATACAGGGCTTAACAGGGTTCACACGCTTCTATTGGTCCTTAGGGCAGCCAGGTCCTCCTACTTTGCAGCCTGTGGCATTCTGCCTAACAGGCATTCCTTTCTTGCTTATCTGTAACTAACTTCATTCCTGCAGGCTGTTACATAGGTTGGCTTGTGCACGCAGGCCGGTATTAATACATCATGCCCTGTATCTGTCAAGAATCTCTCAACAACAAACAGTGGCAAATACACATTCACTCCCAGTACTGCAAATGTCTTTAAGGTGCTGTACTTGCCCAAAGCCTTTTTCTCAACACTTTATCGTTGTGACTACTGCAGCAGGATTAGGAACAGGCAGCCCTGACCTCTCAGCCTTCCATTTGCATTCCCAGCAGCAGACCTGTTAGCATTGAGCAGTGCATGCAGTTTCCTTTTAGTGCATACACAGACATCAAACACTTCATGCAGGACAATATATTTTAGCAGCCTTATAGGGCTGAACAAGTCAACAGCTTCTGCTTCTTTAAAGTAATTTTGGAGCCACCATGAGGCTGCCAGAAATAGAGGTAAATGGATAACAGAAACGTATTCCAGAATGGGTTTAAATAAACTGTGGGCCAAAAACACTTGCAGGATTAAAAAATTTGGTTCTTACAAAGCCAGCAGATAATATGGGGCTGAAACTAAGTGAAAGTTAATTATAAATTGCAAATGCAGTCTTGGAAGCAGGTGCAGGCAGGCAGGATGAGCAGCACTGGTGAGAGTACAGACGATGCAGGAGCAGCTGGGCAGTGGAGCAGCAGGGTGGCTGCAAAGACACATCTCCCTCCGAGCAGGAGCACAGCCTGGGTGCGCAGCCCGAGCTGATGGCACCACTGGCCAGCCAGCTCACAGAGGGCAAAAACCATTCCTTCTCCTATGTCCTTATCTTATTTCTTCTCTTGAATCCAGAATGCAAGACAAGCAATCTTTTTCACTATCCAGGCATTTAAAATGCAAGGGTGATGTCAGAATACTGTATAGGGGAGTACACAGAAGAGGAGTTTTTAAACATTTTTCAGCAGAGCAGAGGGTTGTGTGAACTTCCATACAGCACCCATGTCCCCAGGAGGAGGTATACAAGGCAAGAATACACCTATCACTAACTTTGATTATAAAGGAGCAGGTAATATGTAGCCACTTACTAGCCACAGGGGTGCATACTTTTTATCACAGAGCTATAAAGAGTAATCCTGAGATTTCAGCCCTTTCACGGTGAAGTGGGATAAGCTATCTCAGTTTTCTCTCAGTGCTGGAGCATTTCAACATGATAATTGCCATGAACCACCCACCAGGTGGGAACTTGTCTCTTGCTTTTGGCAGCAACAACCCTGAGATCGTGCAGTGCCACGGCCTGCCCTTGCTCTGCTGTAAGGCATGTGCCATAAGGACTGCTGCTGATAAAGGGCAGCCTTCTTAGCCCTCCTCCTCCTCCCCATAGAGGGAAATTTGTAACCGTCTAATATCCAATTCATGGTTTTCATCTGCCATAGCTGTTTTGCATTGTGTGAGGGTTGCAGAGACTGCTACAAGTGCTCTTGGGAGGTCTTGTCCTTTCAGACTGTTTCCTCAATGTTGCCCAGCCCTGATACACACAAGCAGCATTCCTGTCCTGTGTGAGAACAGCCAGAGCAAACACACTGCTGAAGGGAGGCTGACAAAGCTGCAGCAACACATTTAAACTCACCCCTGAGAATGGCAGAGAGAACATGGTAAGGGGCTGTGTAGAGGTCAGGGAACATGCCATACTGAGCTCTTTGTGAGTGACAGACACACAAATAATCAAAAATGGCAAATCTTGCATGGATTCCAGTCATTTGCAGAATCCCACATGCTTTACAATTAGCTTACTTTTACACTGCACTAGGAGTCTGCTATTACTGAAGAGCACAATTGCACTTCATGAAAACGGGCTTATGGGCCCTTCTCAGGATCCTCCAGTGCATTTCCACTTTAAATAATGCACCCATGTTAGAGGACTCCCTTTCAAATTGAAAGACCCTCTCAGATTGTCTTAGAGTTGTTTTAGTATTTTCACCAATGTGCCTTCATATTTCAGGACATCAGCAGTGCAGCTTAGCTCCATTTTTCCTCTGACTTTCATTCAGTATTTTCTTCTGCTAGTGATAACAATTAAGACTGTCCCATCCTATTTTAAACTGTCTTTTTGGCAACTGTGTCCTCCCCAGGGGTTTCTGAGGGAGAAGGGAAGGTGGACACAAAATGATATATACAGGTAAAATATTCAAGATACTAAATACCCAAGACAATATCAAGGAAGTCTTTCTGAGAGGTAGTTTATACTTGTCCCTTCAGGGTAGTACCATCCTGAAGCTGACATTTCCAATTCCATCTGCATAAGTCAATCTACCTTTTTTTCCTGCTAATTTTCAGTGTCTGTATTAACTCTCTCTCACAACATGCTTTTCTACAGCTGATAGAATACTGCAAGTTGGTACAAAACATAAAACTTTTCACACTTAATATGAGCAAGAACTGTACCTCTTTCCACTCCAACAGAGTCAAGATGGCAAAAAAATTCCTAGCAGACTCTAAAAATCGCACTTCAAATTTACTTACTGATTTCTGAATCATTTCTCCTGTCCTGAATGCCCAATTCAAGTCAATGAGACTCGAGGACAAAAAAGGTTGCAGAAACAGTTTTTGTAAGATGCAAAATACATCCATTCAGCCTGTAAAATGTCAATACAGATTTATTGTACATTTGGTGACTTAGCAGGCTTAAAAGCAGAGTGGATCAATGAGGAAAGCTTGTGCCCAGCTGGGCCATGCTCCTTTCTGGAAATCTGGATCAGAGAGAAAGTCCTGTTGCTCTGATCTGCCCACTGCCATGGCCAGCCTGGCAAACAGAGTGGAAATTCAGCAGAAGCAAGGTACAAAACCTTCCTTCCCTATTCCACACAGGCAGAGACTGCAAGTGAATCCTGACCCTCATGTAAAACCACAGGAACAAGTAAGATAGGGGTCTTTTCCTCTCCATAAGCTCATCAATGTAAGCTGTTTTATCCCAGCCCCTTACTAAAAACCTGTAATGACTCTCCTGACAATTTTATTCATGCCTGTTCAGTCATTTGAAGTTTCATTACAATACTTTACTGGTCTTCTATGAATGATTAAACTGTTTAAGTGATAATAAATGACAGAGAAGAAGTAGGTAAATAAAGAGAAATAAATTAGTATCTCCAAAATTAATTTTTGGGGGAAAAATGCAACCATCCCAGACAGGAGAAAGTAAAAATAAAAGAGCAATTACACTTAACAGTAACGCAACCTTTACTGTAGAAAAGCTAATCCCCCAAATGGCCATGCAAAGAATAGAATCATTAATGTCGGAAAAGAACCCTAAGGTCATCAAGTACAAGATTTCAGTTTTTATTGGAAGTTCACACAGTAGGGAAACAAACAGGGGAGAACACTTTTTTTTCAGCTACTCATGTTATAAAATGAGGCTTTTTTCATGACTTACTGCCAAAATCACTGTCAGAATAGTTATCAGCCACAATGTTCAAGTAACATTATCCCTGCAAAGTTAACATTTTCAGAATAGAAATATCTCTGCAACATCATTTCCCACTCTGACACTAAGCCTGGCATAAACAAAATGTGGGGAAAGTTTTTCTCAATGATTTTATCTGCTGTATTAAAAAAAAAAAAAAGATGCTCATAAGATGCAATTGAAGCTATTTAAATCCATCCAAATAACTTCAGCTAGATAAAGGCAAACAGGAATACATTTCTTTATCAAAACTACAGTGACAGTTTCAGCTGGATGGATATAAATGCATTATAATTTACCTAGAAAATGTTTAGGATGTTCTTTATTACTTGTGAGTGCCTGTGAGAGTTCTCATTTTATTCTGCTCAGTGAGAAGATGTTCCAGCAATAGGGAACTATTATAGTGTTTTTGTATTTCACTCAAGAGCAGATGAGAAGATCTCTCTTTTTAAGAGATTGGCATTACTTCAAGATAATGAAGTATTTATTTGGACAAATAAAGAAGTGACATGAAGTGACAAAGAAGAAATCAAAGAAAAAAAAAAAAGTAACAATTCCAGGATAATCTCCTTGACAGAAATAAAAGCAAAGACAATAATTTTAGCAGTGAAGTATCTTAAACTGTTAGTTCCTACAAATGGAGAATTCCCTGCTATCTCTGGCACTTTGTAGACATTCACACCAAAGAAAACAGAGCACCAAAGGTGAATTGCCTCGACTTTGCAAAGATGTAACTACTTATTATATAGTCACTATAAGATCACTTTAGTGTCTCCCCCCTGGAGAGCCATCAGGGTGCAGAGATCCACCTGCAGACCATGGAGGACCACCAGAGATTCTACTGCTGCCCATGAGGGACCATCAGGGTGCAAAGACACACCTGCAGCCCATGAATGAGCCCATGCCAGCGCAGGGGGATGCCCAAAGAAGGCTGTGACCCCATAGGAGGCCCATGCTGGAGCAGGGTCCTAGCAGAGACCTGCTGACCCATGGGGAGAGGAGCCCACACTGGAGCAGCTTTTTGGATGATCCTGATGAGTCCCTTCAACTGAGCATATTCTGTGATTGTATGATTTAGTTCCTGGTGATGATACAGTGAGACATTTCCTAACAGGAGTGTCATTCACAAAGTTGCCTTTTTTGCCTCAAACAACTTGCCAATGGCACATTTCTAAAGGCACAGGCAGACACTGCTTATGCAATGAGGTTTTCATAATTTTCCTGCTTAAAAGAACATTTCAGTGAAGTTTCACACTTGAGAGGAAAATCTTGAGGTACAGATCAGCAGCAAAAGACATGTTTCCTAGCCCAAGCAGGAACTGCTACTCTAGACTGCCTTCAGAGAGAAGCTTGACTGGCAGGGAATGAATGGATATACTTCCTGCTCCAAAATCAGCTTTTGAAAAACGTAGCAGCTGGACCTGACAAGGATACAAGGATGCTTCTGAAAGTTTTATTGTAGGATGTGTCAGCTAGTGACACGGTGCCAAAAGTTTCACTGAACAGAAAAAAAGAAGGGTCGTCATTTCTCTGTTACTTCCACCCCAGATTTCAGCCACAGAAAGACTCCTAGCTTTCCCAAGAGCTTCTAAGTAGAGGATAAAGAGCCTGAAACACAGTGAACATTTATCCACCTGGACAGAGGGTCACTTTGCAATGGTATTTTCCCTGAGATCAGTGAGAGGGCGGCACTGAAGAGAGAGAATAACACATTCAGAAGCACTCTCAGGGAGGCTTTACAATCAGGCACCATAAGGACCTTGCAGGGGCTGACAAGCTCTCTATTATTTATGTAAACTCTTCGTATTTTCACACCACAAAGGTACTACAATTGCCTTAGCCATTCCCAAGGGGAAAATGTTAGTGTTTTATCTGGTTGGCAAAACATATATAACATGTTCCTAACATAGAACTTGAAATCCAGGTATATGCTAAATAAAGTCCATGACAGATCCCTTTGGCTTGATGCTAAAGTTGTCTTCATACTGTACACAGATTATTTTGGTTAGCAAAAATGTTGACACAGACTTTTGTTTTTTTCATAAAATCAGAAAGGCAGTTCAGAGAAGAGCTGTCCTCTTCCACAGCCCCACAAAATACAAGCTAAGACAAAGCACAGACATTTGGATTTAGTCCTCTAGTTGAGGATTTTGGAGTTCACGAACAAGATCCAGGCTGTCTGGTGTAAGAGGTGAAATCTTGAATAAACTCACAGATACTGACCAAGGGTGAGATTTCAAAAATAAATTCCCCGCCAAAAAGCAGACAAGGCGGTAGGAAAGCCTTCCCTATTCCTTCCAGGCCTTTCCTTAGGAGTTTTTTTGCTGGGGTACCTCCTGGTTCTTAACTCACACAGCACTCCCAACATGTAAGAAAATACTACTGACATGTCTCTGCATGCTCAAGGTGCACAAAGTCACTCAACTCTCACATGGTACTGAGAGAGGGAATAGACCACTGATGTCTGACCCCACCTGGCTGATGTAAAAGTGACAAAGGGCCACTCCTGCAGCTGCAGCTCTCTGTGCCCAACAGGAGCAGCTGCAAGTTGGGAGGATTTTGGTTTGTCTGAAAAGGAAGGGGAGTTTGAGCCTCCAGCTCAACAGAAAATTTCTCTGATATTTAGATGCATAAGGTAGTTATGCTTAAAAACAACAGTTCAATAGTACCCTTAAATGGTTTTTCATACCATGAAATTTCAGGGCTGGAACTCTGAGTAATCCAGACAAATGACCCAGAAATGTCACATGCTTCCCCAGGCATGTGGCGTTTACCCAGATCGTAGCAAACTGAATACCACTGTGGTAGTCTTAACACAAAAGGGATTCTACATAGATTCTCTTCTACGGACAGGATTATTATCTATTTCTATAGAGTCTCAGACAATCGGGAGCCCATCTCTTTATTAATATTCATCACCATGTGGGCAATTCATTCTTCCAAGTATCTTCAAGAGTTCCCACCAAAACAGATATTTCTGAACACAAACTCCTAGTTCCTTATGCCATGTGTTCAGAAGATAATCAAGAGAAAGGAATTCCCAATTCAGAGAAAAACAGTGGGTTTGGAAAATAACCATATATATCTGTTGCCAGTATTGCCTAGAATCCAATTTACAAACTCCTCAGTGTTATCTGGAGCCTCTACCACACAGCACAACAGGCTGGAGGGATTTTGCTCCAGGCCAAAGCAGGAAACAAAGAAGTTGTTTCCCAATTATACCATGCCTGAAGCTTCAGCTCACTATAGGAAGTCCATAGCCACCAGCTATAAGTCATGACTAGCAAATTATAACGCCATTTGATTTTTCCCATGGGACATCAGATGGTCCAGATGTGTCCTATAATGATAACCCATAATTTAAATGGTTTAATTTTTACCTCTTACAGAGAGTTATTAATTTCCCATCTCTGTGGAAAATCAGCCTACTCCAATTACCTTCCCCCTGGGTCTTGCCTTGGTCACTCCTGCTCAGAGCTAGTCCACACTACCAGGGAAGAGCTGTTTGTCAGGAATGTTAATGATGATCTATTGAAGAGAAGTTTGATTTTAAAAATTGGACAAAAAAGAAAACTTTGTGCAATAATTGAACAACAACAAAAGGCCAGGGACATGATTGATGGGAAGTGATGACAAGGGTAAGGAAAATGAAAGGCACCATGCTTATCACATGGGCCATTCATTAAGTTCACCATGATGAACCAATATACCAATAAAGATTAAACATGTTCCATCACAAATTTGTTCAAATTTTCTGGTTATGCCAAATTTTAGATTGTCCCCATAGATCAGCTCGGTAAAATAGAAAAGTTCTACAGTGTTGTTGCATCTCAGTGCCCAGACCATTCATTCAGATCATAGAAGAGTTGATTTTATTTATTTACAGGTTAAGAGTTTCTTATACTAGTGAATTCCTGGAGAGAAAAGTTCTCCCAGTTCTGATGGGCACCTCTTTAAAGAGCTGTATGATGAAAAAAACCCACAATGCTAACAAGTGGGGCTTTATTGAAAGATTCTCATCCAGGAACCATTCCTGGGTGTTCTAATATGTTATCCTATTGATTTATTTTCAGTTTCCTCATATTTATATGCTTACTTTTCACACTGTAATAATAGGAGGATTAAGGAGCATGAACAAGTTTTCTGCTGTTCTGCTATTTAACTTCAACAAAATGAGAAATGCAAGTGATTATTTTTGACAAGTCTTCACTCTGCAGGGCACCAATAGCTAGATAACTACCCTTGTGAAAGAAATGTCAACACACAATTTATATGCATAACATTTTTCTGTCCCAGTGAAGATGTCAGCAAAATCTAAACACTTCAAGTTAGCATATAATAATTAATCTTGGAGTTAGTAACTTTAACAACCTAAAATATGCATGACACATCTACGATATAGTGTCCTTACTTAGAATAAAAAATTAATCATATTCCTATGAAAAACAAAAGACACCAGTATTGTAGCCCAGAAATGCTACTCAGATTTAGAGGATTATGTACTGTTTAAGATACCAAGAAGTGTCTACTTTCAAATTTGTCTTTTTTTTTTTTTTCTTTTTCGCTATTCTGTATGTTGTGCTCTCTGTGTTCAGCTGGAGAAGAGGAGACTGAGGGGAGGTCTCATTGCAGGTACAGCTTCCTCAGGAGGGGCAGAGGAGGGGCAGGCACTGATCTCTGCTCTGTGGGGACCAAGGACAGCGCCCAGGGAATGGCTGCAGTTGTGTCAGGGCAGGCTGAGGTTGCATCTGAGAAAAAGGTTCTTCCTCCAGAAGGTGGTGGGCACTGAACAGGCTCCCTAGGGCAGTGGGCACAGCACCAAGGCTGGCAGAGTTCAGGAAGTGTTTGGATGATCTTCTGGGGCACAGGGGGTGATTCCTGGGGATGTGCAGGGCTGAGGGTTGGACTCTGTGATCCTTGTGGGTCCCTTGCAATTCATTATATCCTGAGATTCTGTATGTATATGTACATCTATCCACAGATGAAATGAAGTTCAGAGTCAGCAGCTTTAAGACTTTGTATGGACCTCTGTTAAACAAATGTCCAAACATTTTGACCCTCTCCACACCTATTAGTCTTCCCATTTCAACAACAAATTTCAGGCCAGAGCTTTTCTCCATCCAGAACCCCAGCTTCAGACACATTCACCAGCCAGTTGTGCTTCCTGGGCAAAATCTCATCCCATGGGATGTTTCAGTAAGAAGAAACGTGTCTCGCATTCCTGGGAAGGAGAGTTCACACACACAGGGATCACGGCTGATACCAGGTGTCTTCCTCCTTACAAAGCAGGTGGCTGTAGGCTCTGGTGAGGTCTCCTATTTCTGTGTGTATCACTCATCAGAATGATACTTGTCTCCTTCCAGTGAATGCCAGGGAGTCCAGAGGAAATATGGACAGTGGATAACTGGTTTTCATTGCTTACAAACTCTGTGCGAGCTATGAACCACAAGTCATCTCTCTCTACCTTCAGGTCCTAACAACAGACATTTGGGTACCCTGAGTGAGCTTGGCAGTTTGTGACCATGTCAGTTATCCCATGATGTATCACCTATATGTTCCTGGGACCTATTTGCACTCAAACAGAAAAGGCAAAAACAGTGTCTTTGTGGTGGCAAGACTCAGAAGAAACTTCCTGTCTCTCCAGGCTAATTCTCTAAAGAACCACAAAGCTGAGAGGCCACAGAGCAGTTTAGTTTAGCCTGGGTTGCAGGTATTTCCAGGGCACAGTGACACAAGCATATCTCAACTTGCTGCTAAACACCAAGTCATTTACAGAGCTTCACGGCTATGCTGGTGCTTCTGCATAAAGCCCAGTGTGTCTCCTCTACAATTCTGGTTAGATTTCATTTTTTCCCCCCTTCAGTCCATGCTATTCAAGCTTTTCCTCCTTAAGCAAACTTCTTGTGAAGCACATTGCAGAGGCCTAAATGCTGGAACACTGCCAGTTCTATTAGTAAAAACCTTCAGCTCTTCGTCAAAGAGGCCTGAAACAACCAGAACTCAGCTCAGAGTGGGCAGCACAACAGCCCAGATGATAAATCTTGGAAAGTACACAGTGGGAGGGAAAGTGTTTAAACCAAATCTCTGGTTACCCAGAGAATTATAACTCAACATCACTGCATAGTCCTTGGCACAGAAATAAACCACAGACCAACACAGCCCTTGGAAAAGCATGGAAGATTCCTATCACTGGGACTTCTGTGCAGAAGACTACATCCAGGGTTACTGCTCATGCTTTTTCATACCCCAATTCATCAAAAAAAATATGAGTTGGATATAGGTTCAACCCACAAACTCTGTGTTATGTCTCCATGAGGTGTAAATTCATATAAAGCGTATGTTCTCCATATGGAAAGTACAGGACTGTTGATTATTTCCGAGGGGAAAATGAGGTGCTTTCCACTCAGGATGCTTTCAGGCTGAATCACTGAGGATCTGGAAAATACCCCCTCCCTTGTTCTGCCACCATACTTGTTACATTTGCATACAATGTATTGAATTAACTTACTTGAATCTGGCAAACAAGTGTTTGAAGATGTCGCTTTTCTTTCTATTACTTAGAGCAGTATTAAGTTCCTTTTCAGCACACAAGGGATATGTACACAGTCTTGGAGCAGCCTAGAAGATTTCAGAGGTGGTTTTTAATTTTTAAAGGAGATCTCAAGTGATTGCTCAGTGAACCTGCCATGGCAATGAGAGATGTCTTCCTGTTCAAACTGGCTGAAGGGATTACAACAGTCTTGCTGCTGACTACTCCCGCAGAAAGCTCAGAGGGATTGCTTGGAAAGGAGCACAAATGCATGGCCATTAGCCCATTAGACAGCACATGCAAGGGAAAGCCAAGAGCATGCCAACATTTAAATGCTACAAAGAGTTACCCATATACTGAAGAGCCTCACTGGGGAGAAGTCCAAGCAGCAGATCTAATGCTTTATTTACCCCCAGCCATACCTGCTCCTCACAGAGATCCTGAATGCTAACACAAGCAGCTTTCCCAGCAAGCAAAGAAAAAAAAGTCCTTTGGTCCATCACAGCCCATTTCCAAAAAGCCATGACTTGCTCCTGGAAAGGACAAGGGAGCATCCTGCACCCTGATCTCTCCAAGCCCCTGGAAACCTCCTGGGCCCAGAGGCACGTCGCTTAGTACCCACCACTGCTGAGAGACAAAGCTCACTGTGGAGTCCAGTGATCCTCAGCCAGGCCCTGTTCTTTGCAGTATTTTCTTAATGGCTCATGGACCAGGTCTCCACTGGGAATTTTGAAGGGAAAGTACCTCACCTGGTAACAGGCAATACCATGAGCCACAGCTGCCTTCGGCCTTATCTCCCTACTCACCCTGGGGTTAAACATAAACTGGGACAAGACTGGAAATTCAACAACACATATATTATTTATACATCCACACTCTCTAGTTCAGAATACAAAAATCAATTCTTGAATAATTCATTGTTTCTTTCTTTGCTGAAAGGTGTTAAATACTACTTTTAATTAACCATCACATATTAAAATGTATTTTAAAATCCTCTAAAACAGCTGATAATTCTATGACCAAGCAAGCAGTGGAGTAGACCTAAATGCAATCCCCATTATTTGCAATATAATACTCAATTGAGAACAAAGGATCCACAGCTACAGGTCTCACAGTAGGTGGGGGCACAACAGAAGATGAGCACAGAGGGCTACCCTGAGGGTGTCAGCACCTTTGCCAGGGATGCAGCATGTTCCTCTGACACTGCAGGCTGGGGAATGAAACCATGGCTCTGCCCTCTGCCCCTTCTGCCCAGGGGACACCAGCACCAGTGGAACCACAGGAACAGTTTCCTTAGGAGGGCACACAACAGAGCTTAGGTTGCACATGGTACAGTCCTGCTTTTATCAGTTTTTAAATGTTCTGATAAAGGGAACTCACCAGTACTATTCTTACACTGAAAAGGAAACATGTTAAAGAGAAAGCAAGTATAATCAGTGTAGGAAGAAAATATGGGTCACTACTATGAGACTAAAACTCAAATGGAGCCAGACTTTACAAGCTCAAATTGCCCCCCAAAAAAGCCATAGCCATAAGTGTCCTCAGTGCCAGAATATGAATCCATAGGAAACTAATCTTTGTACAAAACTTATGCCTTGTGAAGGGCACTCTCTCAGCAATAGTCATTGCTTTTCTATTCTGCTGAAGGAACATTCTGTTGACAAAAACACTTGCTGAGCTTCTGGTTGTAGTAGTTTATAAGTTGTACCTCTCAACTCTCCTGAGACTGAAAATCCATCAAAATAAGCAGTAAATCATGGCTTTAATAATAAACAAATTGTTACTTTTTTTAACCACTCCCTGCTTTCATTTTTTTGAAAGTCCAGTCTATGCTTTTTGTGCCCATCCTGGCTCCTGAGTAGAGGCTCAAACACATTTAACACTGCTAACAGTCAGACAAAACAACCTGAGACAAGTCCTGAGGGAAACTCTTAGACCAGAATCCTCCAAAGATTTGTAGGTCCTAGTTATGCAACTTCTCTATGTCAATAAATCTCCAACAGCAATGTCATCTCCCAGGGATCCAAACTGCTTCCCTACCCCTCGTGTCTCAGCTTTCTCTGCTCTCACAGTACATGCAATGATATTACCATGAAAAACACTACAGTCGCCAGCGCTATGGATGCCCAGATCTCTGGAGGGCTCTGCAAAACAGTTACTGCTGTTAGTAAACATCCTAGAAAATAAACATTTTAGGCAAAAAAATGCCTTCCCTATTCCAATCTACCTCAAAAGAAAAGAAATTTCTCTTTCTTGTTCATTTGCTGTTGTTCTCCCTGCCACAAACAAGTGCTACAGGGGAAAAAACACAATAAAGATCCCTCTTTAGGAAAGGAGAACATATTCTGTTCTTACTGTAAAAACTTAAGAAAAAACTGCACACTGAACCACAAGCAAATTAAAAGGGTAAGCAAAACATACTAATGTTTCTTCTAAGTTTTCTATTTATCCTCAAAATGCTTCAGTAGTTCATGGAATTTTAAGTATTGTGTAGTCTTTAAAATAAAGTTCATAATTTAAAGACAAATTTAATTTTCTGGGTAGGGAAGCAGCACTCAACATTTGAACAGGAGTGATTTTCATTTAACAGATAATTGAGTTCGTAAGTCAAGTTTTAAAGTAGCTGGGTCTTCAGGGCTGAAGAACTTAAGTTCAGCATTACAACTGCATATTTGAAAGTGAGTACCTTTTTCTAACAGCAGCTCCACGGCTGCTTAGCAACTCTGAACTCAACCCCTTTAAGGCACGGTGTTGTGCCTAAGATATCTGGTGCATCTCTTAATTCAGGAGCAAAGGGCCAAGACAGCAGCAAAACATAAACCCATGGATTTAGGATCCATTTCTCTAATTTGGAACTTGGTTGCTGCTGCAGCAGCTTTGCATTCTCACACTTCCAGCACTGCTCTGCATGGCTGCCCATCCTTCACAAATCTCGGGGACACTGTGACACACAGACATTCACCCACAGCCTGGATTTGCTCAGCTCAGCGGGAGAAGCCCGACAGCAGCCTGGGACCGGGCAGGACATCCTGCAGGACACAGCCCACGCAGCCACCGCCAGCCGTGCTGTCCCCACCACTGCACAGCATCCAAGCAACAAGGGAGCTCCTCTCACGCTAACACTGTCATACCTTGCCAAAACTTTACAAATCCTGAAACCGTAATTATTTAGCTTTAAAGTGGTTTTAAAGTGGTAGGTGTTCCGCACTATAATGAGATACCTTATCTTGTAATTAAAAACCCATGGCCGTCTCTCAGAACCCACACTGACAATTATTGTGTTCCAGGAATAGCTCTCCCCAAAGTTTAAACAGAATGTAAATTAAACTGAACATTTTTGTGTAGGAAGAGGAGGAGGTTGGCATAGGGAAAGGGGAGAGGGGTGTTATAGTGCTTCCAAATTCATATGGTTTGATACACTTTATGATTAGAGGCAGATAAAATTTAAAATATTTTGGTGGGCTAATTGCTGTCTGACTAGAAGGCATGATCATATATCACAAAATTGTAGTCAGTTTTTTATACTCGATTGAACAACACTCACAAAACCAACTAATGGAATCAGAAGATGAACATTTGTTTCAAGCACAGACACTTATCACTAAGTTAGTTGCTTTTCTTTTCTAGTAGTGAGAACAGCTGCTATCCCCCACACCCATATAAAGTCTTCGGAGGTTTCTAAGATGCTGCTGCTGTAATAGTCAAGCATTTCAAAGCTTTCAGTGCTTTTGTCTCCCCAGAAAACCTATAAGCTTTGGAAAATCTCGTTGTCTAATACAGAGAAGAAAATGGAACTCTCTATCCATAGGAAAATAACAGAATTTTGAAGCGCAGATGTGCTTCAAATCAATGCCAAGATGAAAGATCTCCCCCTCATTTTTTGTTTTTGCAAGAAAAGGATCCCAAAAATATCAGTTTCATGAGAAGCAGTACAGACTTTCTATCTCACTAGGCATCTGAGAGCATCCCCAGAAGGCTCTCTGGGTAGGCAGTAACACAGACATACACTCAGTTCAAAAGTTGGCTGCTATATTCACCGAATATTTGAAGTTTTCTGCAAATAAAAACAAAGGGATCCTCTGTTTCAAGAGGAAAAACCAAAACTTTTCTTTTAAAAAAAATAAAAACAATCATTCCCACTTCAAACTAACCATCATCCTGTTGTGGTTCTCAGGTAGAAAGAGAAGGCCCAGAATTACAAAGGGATTCTCCAGGTTTGGATCACATTATGAGCCTCCAGGAATAGGCATCACAATTCAAGTGATGACTTTAACATTTAAATTTCTTATAATGTAATTATCAGAGCCAGCACACCAGCAACGACTCAGAACTGCATCAAGCAACAGAAAACAAAGAAAAGATGTAAAAGATGTGTCTGAAGTGCCAGACCTTTCTTCTGGGGTTTAGCCCTGAACTCCAGCCCTGATAGCAGTGCTATTATAAATTCTATTTCAACACCTGAAAGTCAGTCCTGGACTTCTGCACTGCAGTGTTTGACAGCCAGTAAGTAAATCACAGCTTTTCTCTGGCAAGGATGGGAGTAAGGGGTGGACATCCAAATGCACTTTGCACAGTGATTTCATGCAAAACACACAACTGCTCCCCGGGCATTCAGACTTTGATCTTCACTGGAGCATTCACATGAGCATCCAGCAGCAAACCATGAAAGGCAGACTTATTCTTGTTTGCTCTTTTCCTGGCCCTGGAGCTCCCACTGCAGTTACCTCACACACAGAGCAGGACAACAGGCTTTCCTCCAATGATTATAGGGACAAGAAAAAGAGAAAAGTAGTGCAGAAACTCACAGCTCTAATAAGATCTGACATGAAACCCTGCTGGTCATTCCCCTCTATGTGCACTGAAGCCACAGATTCCTCAAGTCCCTTTTCTTTCCTTTTTTCACTGTCACTTTGTTTTCCCTCCAGACAGCCTGACATCACTTCAATTTTATTCCCAGACTTAGAGGGGTTTTTGTTAATTCACTTTCCGACACTGCACTGAACTTACATCAACAACACCTTACAGCTTTGCTCTATGTGCTTTCCTGTTTTGTAGCTCTATGTTTTCAACCTTTTTTTTTCTTTTTGGCCTCCAGAAGGACCCAACCGTGGCAAATCCAATGAAGTTTCAGTGCTGCAATCAACTGTTACCACTGTTCTGCTTCCAGTGTGTTCCTAAGTGCAAAGCCACCACTGCATCCTCTTAACACTGCATTGCAAGGTTTTCTTTTGATCACTAAAATCAGAGTGATTTTTTGTTGCTGTTCCTTTGATAATACCACATGCACAAGAGGACATTGGGCTCTCCTGCTCCTCCATTAAACACCTCAGAAGTCTGGGTAATTTACTTGCTCATTGTTTGGAAAAGCACAAAATTTCACCTTCATTTTTTAACATTTTTTTATATACAAAACTAGTAGTCTCCAAGGAAATTGTAGAGAAACACTACCTTCCAAGCTAACTTGCAGATCCTCTTCCTGCAGCTTTTGAAGCCCATTCAAAATCCTGGTGAAGACTGAAATGGCCTCAGGACCCTTTTATTTCAAGCATCTGTCAGAGGACCTCAAGAAGTGACTCCATCCCTGAAGACAATCAGAACAGCCCAGACTGGCATAGCAGAAAAAGGGATAAAGCCACAAATCTGGGACATGGATGAACAATTTCACCAGCCTGCTGCTCTGGGGAAGGAACAACACAGACATGCTTTCCAGATTACATAGCCTAGTCCTCATCCTTGCCTGTTCTTGAGAAAAAGAGAAATAGAGTGTGTCTTCCAGGGGAAGAACTTACACACATAATTGGACTATGTACTGAAATCTATGGAGTCCTCAAACTAATCCATGCCCAGAAAGCTACCAAACATTCCTTATCTTCATGACTAATACATTAGACACTTCTCAGCTTATCATGCACCTGCACACTCATACAAGACTACTCATCATCTTTTAGGACTCCCCTGTACAGCCAGACACACAAAATATACTTTCTCCTTTTCTTTCTGAAGGCCTTGAAGCTGGAGAAGACCCAGCACTTGCTTCAAGGTGAATTCCCTGACCTATTTAATCACACAGCAGACAAGAGGTGTTTTGGTGTAGCAGGTCAGTAAAATGCTACATGCCTAAGCACCTATTTGCACACAAATTCCCAGGTTAGATTATGGATATTTACTTAGAGGTGTCATTGTTAAGGTCATTTAGGGATGCTTTTAATTCTAATCCACCAGCAGCAGAGAATCTGAACATCTTCACTTATATCAGCCAGATGCATTAAGGTCATTGCATCCTGGGACACAGGCAGAATTTTGACTTTGCTTTATAATGTTGACAACCCAGAAAGCTTTTGCTCCTTGTCCCTCATCTCCACACAAAGCTGGATTATTTTGGCCTCTGATACCGCAAAGGATAATGTTGTTCTTCTAATGGCAGCTCTTCCACAGACTTAAAAAGGCCTCAAATTAAAACTGTATTTTACATTATACAAACAGATCTGGATATCAAAGGGAAGAGGAATATTGCAACTTGCTAGTGAGTAATTTCTAGCAGCTAAAGCTATGAAGAGGTTAAAAAACCTATTTTAAAACTCTAAAGAGAAGTGAACACTTCTTTAACAGTTGCATTAAATGCCAATCCTTATATAAGATGAAATTTAACTGCCAGGATTCAGTAGCTTTTAGGTACCTAATTTTTAAGCTCCATGCTCCACAAGACACCTGTGAGTTATTATTGGAAACTAAGAGAAGGCCCTTAGGGCACAGCAGATCTCTCCTCCTAAAGCTCTGATGAAAGCTCTCAGCAAAGGACACCCTTTCCACAGCTTACCCCTATATCTGACCAGCCCCAGGGTGCTGTTGGGTGCTCCTGAGCCTTATGTTGGTGTGCTGGCAGGTAAGGAGAGCTGCTGCCGCCTTTAGGCGTGTGCCTCCTCAGTGTCTCATGGCAACCTCAGCCCACCTCAACACTGGATGCACAGCTATGCAAAAATAGCTGTGTAACATCCAAATTAATGCAAGATAAATACAGTTGGTTTTAAAACAAAGACAAACTCCAGGTCTGAATCTGCCTCGACTCCCCCTTTCTAAAGAACAAGAGCCTCAAGCAGTTGTAACTCAAAGAAACGACCAGCCTGTGGTGCCTGATGGGCAACACAGAAGTCACAGAATAGCAGGTTTTTACCATGAATGGAAAAAATATTTGATACTAACACCTGATCCGTTAAAAGGAAGGCTAAATCCTCCTGTTCATCATGGACCTGTAGAGGCTGAAATGTGACAGCAAGAAGCCACTTTCACATGATAAATTCTGCAGGAGGGAAGAAGGTGAAAAAAGAATTCCAAACTTGAGAGGGGTTGAGAGGTACCATGGAGATGGTGTTCATCAATACACATTTAACTACACACAACAAAAATAGAACAGTAGTTTCTGGCTTGCTTTTGTGGCCAACAAAGAGATGGTATTAGAAACCAAGCCTCAAGAGTGCCACCAGATAGCAATTGAAATCCCTAGCATTTACAGAAAGGTTGTTTCAGACAGGGAGCTCCCATTCTTCTTTGAAAATTTGTTTTTATGTCAGAAATTGAGCTGCTTTGGCATCAAGAGTGGACTGAAGGTGGCAAAATGAAGAATTCCAGTGGCAGTGTGGGTTTCAGCTTTCCTGCCAGGTTCCAGCCCCTCTCTGGGGCAGGCCTTCAGCACCCCTTGCTGCACCCATGCACCACTGAACCAAAGGCAGGAAAAGCTACTCTGCCATACCCTCTCAGTGTGGGAAGTAATAGTATTGTTATATTTATTTCAGAGATTTCATCCTATAAATGTTCAACACACCAAGAAACTCCAGCTGCACAGAACAATGATCTCTGCCACTCAAGGCTCTTTTTGGCTGAAAAGCAGCTATATTTTTATATACAAATGGGTAATGGCCAACCGAAGACTGCTGCAGCCTCAAGTAGAATATTTTGCTCTAGCTCAGAGTTTTGCCAATATAGGAATGACTACTTCAGTGAGATTTCCTATCACAGGATTTCCAAAGCTGTCAGTATCTGTTGAAACTACTGCCAAACCCCACTCAAACTGAGCAGTTAGAAATGTTTGCCAGTACTCAACAGAACAAGATTAATTCAGCAGTATTATTTACATATTTGTCCCCATATTAATCTGAAAAAATCCTCTTTTGAATAGGGGGAGGGAGAGTTTGTGGAGTCTGCTCATCACTCAGGCTGAGCCAACCCAGAAGGCCCCATAGTTCAGTTTATCCTTTCTGAAGTCAAATAACTGGGTGTTTTGCTGGTGTGCTCTGATGGGCACAAGCAGTTAATCCATGTTTTTCTAACAAAACAAGGTGGGTTGGTTTTCGTCCCTAAATCTTATGTCTCTGTCACATGGAATGTACCAGGCAGGGAGCTTTCTTTAAAAGAAAAAAACAACACCCAGAGGAAACATTCAGGCAATTAAAAAAATCAAAACCACACACACACCCACAAAACACACCCACCCACAACCAAATAAAAAAAAACACAAAAAAGAAACAAAAAAAAAAACAAACCCCCCCAAAAACCCCA